>CAUYQG010023714.1:0-115770 GCA_963574415.1 Tarsius wallacei | reverse complement strand
AAAGTTTGAGGTTTTACGTTTAGGTTTTTGATCCAATTAGAGTTGTTTTTTGTGTATGGAGATAGGTAGGGGTCTTGTTTTAATCTTCTGCATGTGGTCAACCAATTTTCCCAGCACCATTTACTGAATAGATTCTGCTCTCCCCAGTGTTTGATGGTGGAGGATTTGCCGAAGGTGAGTTGGTTGAGAAATTGAGGTTTGGCTTCTGGAATCTCTATCCTGTTCCATTGGTGTATATGCCTATTCTTGTACCAATACCAGGCTGCTTTGATTATTGTAGTTTTATAAAAAACTTAAAGTCTGGGAGAGTGATGCCTTCCACTTTTTTTTTTTTTTGCTGAGAAATGTTTTGACTATTCATTGTCATTTATGTTTCCATATGACTTCCTTTATTGTTGTTTCCAGGTCTGAGAAGAATGCTGCTGGTAATTTAGTGGGTATTGCATTAAACCTGTAGATTGCCTTGGGTAGGATGGACATCTTAACAATGTTAGTCCTTCCAATCCATGAGCATAGAATATTTTTCCATTTATTTGTGTCATCTTTGATTTCTTTAAGCAGTGTTTTGTAGTTTTCATTGTAAAGGTCTTTAACTTCTCTGGTTAGGAAAATACCAAGGTATTTCTTTTTTCTTTTTTTGGCTACTGTGAATGGAATTATACTTTTTACTTGGGTTTCTGCTTGTTTATTGTTGGTGTATAGGAATGCGACTGTCTTTTACACATATGTTTTATACACTGAGACTTTGCCAAAGTGTTTTATCAGAGCAAGAAGGTTTTTGACAGATTCTCTTGGGTTTTGAGGTATAGAATCATGTCATCTGCAAAGAGGGATAACTTACCTTCCTCGTTTCCTATTTGGATATGCCTGATTGCCTTCTCTTCTGTGATGCTCTAGCTAGGACTTCCAATACTATGTTGAACTGGAGGGGTGAGAGTGAGCATCCTTGTCTTGCTCTGGTTTTCAGGGGTAATGGTTCCAACTTCAATCTGTTTAGCAGTATGTTGGCTGTGGGTTTCTCATAGATGGCTCTTACTATTTTGAGGTAAGTTTCATCTATTCCTAGATATTCGAGGGTTTTTATCAAGAAGGGGTGCTGGATTTTATCAAAAACTGTTTCCATGTCTAATGATTTAATCATGTGTTTTTTTCATCTGTTGATGTATTTAATTGCACTTATGGTCTTGCAGATATTGAACCAGACCTACACCCCAGGAATGAAGCCTACTTGGTCATGGTGGGTGATTTTTGAAATGTGCTGTTGGATCCAATTTGCTAGAAGCTTGTTAAGATTTAGCATCTATGTTCATCAAGGATATTTGCCTGTAGTTCTCTTTTTTTGTTGGATCTTTATCTGGTTTGGGTATCAATGTGATATTAGCTTCATAAAATGATTTGAGGAGAGGTCCATCTTTCTCAATAGCCTGGAATTCTTTCAATAGGGTTGGTATCAGCTCCTCCTTCTATGTTTTGTAGAATTCTGCTGGAAAGCCATCTGGTCCAGGGCTTTTTAAAAAATTTGTAGGTACTTTTCTTATGACATAGTTAATTTCCTGGGTTGTTATTCATCTATTTAGGATCTTGACTTCTTGTTTCAACCTGGGGAGGTTGTGTAATGTATGAAAGACTTCCATTTCATTTAGATTTTCAGATACTTTTCCATACAGGTGTACATAGTAGTCTCTGATAATCTTTTGTATTTCTTCGGGGTCAGTTGTGACTTGATTCTTTGCATTTCTGATTGTGTTTATTTGGGCTTTTTCTTGGTCAGTCTGGCTGGTGGTCCATCAATCTTGTTTATCCTTTCAAAGAACCAGCTTATTGTTTCATTGATTTTTTTTTATTTTTTGTATTTTATTTTTGTTTTCTATGTCCCAAATTTGGGCTTTTGTTTTGGTGATCTGGATTCTTCTGCTGATGTTAGGGTTTTGGTGGTCTTGCTTTACCAACTTCCTTGGGTGATTTTTTAGGCTGTTAATTTGTGATCTTTCCATTTTCTTCATTTGTGTTTGTAGAGATATGAATTCCCCTCTTAGTACTCCTTTTACGACATCCCAGAGATTTTGGTAAGATGTTTCTTCATTTTCATTTGTTTCCAGGTATATTTTAATCTATGTCTTGATTTCTTTGTTGACCCTGGAGTTGTTCAGCATCATGCTGTTTAGTGCCCATGTCTTTGTGTGTTTTGGAGTAACTTTTTTGGTGTTGATATTTATTTATTTATTTATTTATTTATTTATTTATTTATTTATTTTGAGTTGGAGTCTCACTCCGTCGCCCAGACTGGAGTGCAGTGGCCGCTCCTGGCCACCGCAGCCTCGACCTGCTGGGCTCCGGCGATCCTTCTGCCCCAGCCTTCCAAGTAGCTGGAATTACAGGCGTGCACTACCACGTCCGGCTAATTTTTTGATTTATTGTAGAGATGAGGTCTCGCCAAGTTGCCCAGATATTTATTTTTATTTCACTGTGGTCTGAGAAGGTGCATGGCAGTATTTCAATCTTATGGAATTTGCTTATGCTTGATTTATGGCCAGTATGTGGTCGATCTTAGAGTAAGTTCCAAGTGGTGATGAGTAGTATGTATATTCTGTGGTTGTTGGGTGAGGTCTTCTGTAGGTATCAATTAAGTCCATTTGGTCAAGCATCACATTGAGATTCCAGATCTCTTTGTTAACTTTTTTTCTTCATGATCTGTCAAGGGTTGTTAGTGGGGTGTTTAAGTCCCCAGCCATGATAGTGTTAGAGTCAATATCTTTTTTTAGATTACCTACAAGCTGTTTTATGAAAGTTGGTGCTCCTATGTTGGGTACATATGTGCTTAGGATGGGTATTTCTTATTGATGGATTGAACCTTTTATTATTATGTTGTGACCTTCCACATCATTTTAAATTTTTGATAGCTTAAAGGGTATTTTGTCTGATATTAAGATCACAACTCCTGCTTTCTTTTGTGTTCCATTCACCTGAAATTTTATTTTCAATCCTCCTGCTTTGAGTCTGTGAGTGTCCTTTCTGGTGAGATGAGTCTCTTGGGGACAATATATTGTAGCCTCATGATATTTTATCCAATTTGCCATTCTATGTCTTTTAAGTGGTGCGTTTAGTCCATTCACATTCAGGCTAGTTATTGAGATATGAGAGTTTAACTCTGTCATGAGGTTCTTGTAGAGTTTGCTGTTGTTGCTGCTGTTTGTTTGTTTATTTGTTTGTTGTCTTTCTTTTAATTTTTGGGTTGACTCAAGCATTTTTTTTGTAATTTTTATTATAAAGATGTGGGGTACAATTCAGGGTTAGGTATACAAACATTGATCATCAGGTACCCCTGTTGATGAAGTATGCCCCTCCCTCCCCTAGCAGTTTCCCTCAATTGCCAATCCCACCCCCCTGACAGTTTCCCATTACTACCAATCACTTTCTTATAGCATTATAATTGTTCAAGATCCTCTTATGAGTGAGAACATATGGAACTCTGTTCTCTTTTTTCTGTGATAAATCACTGAGTATGATAGACTCCAAATCCATCCAGGTTACTGCAAAGCCAATATATTTGTCTTTCTTTATGGCTCATAATATTGCATTGTGCATATGTACCACATTTTCTTTATCCAGTCCAGCTTTGATGGGCAGCATGTTTTTGCTATTGTGAATAGAGCTGCAACAAACATACGTGTGCAGGCATCTTCTTTGTAGAATAATTTGTGTTCCTCCGGGTATATTCTCAATAGGGGAATTGCTGGGTCATATGGAAGGTCAATTTCTAGTTCTTTCAGAAATCTCCACACTGTCCTCCAAAGAGGTTGTCCTAGTTTGCACTCCCACCAGCAGTGTAGAATTGTTCCTTTTTCTCCGCATCCTCGCCAGCATCTGTTGTTGTCTGTTTTATTAATGATGGCCATTCTTACAGGGGTTAGATGGCATTTCAATGTGGTTTTCATTTGCATTTCTCTGATGATGAGTGACGTTGAGCACTTTTTCATGTGTCTGTTGGCTGCCTGTATATCTTCTTTTGAGAAGTGTCTATTGATGTCTTGCCCACTTTTTAAAGGGGCTGTTTGTTTTTTTCCCTTCGGTGCATTTGAGTTCCTTATAGATCTTAGATGTTAGGCCTTGGTCAGATGTACAGTGGCAAATATTTTTCCCATTCTGTGGGCTGTTTCCCTGCTCTCTTGATGGTTTCTTTTGCTTTGCAGAAGCTTGCCAGCTTGATGAGCTCCCCCTTGCCTATCTTATTTCTTATGGTATGGGCACTTAAAGTTCTGATCAGGAATTGGTTGCCAGTTCCAATTTCCATAAGGGTGCCTCCTGCATTTTCTAAAATTCTATAGTAGCAATCAACTTTCTAAAGGCTCTCTCTAAAAATGTCCCCAGTAGTATCTGCACTTGGGTATGCATAAGGCATTAGAACTGCTTCCCCTGGAAATCTGGCTTTGGAGAAGAGCCAAGCTTCCATTGAGCAGCAGTGCAGCCATTACGCCTATTCACTGATCAACTCACTGTATGTTTATCTTGGCTTTTGGTCAGCCTTGTCCTCACAGGTGCTGCTATAGAAAGATCTCATAGACTGGGGTGGAAGGATCACCTGAACCCAGCAAGTCAAGGCTGTGGTGATAGTGAGTGTGCCACTGCCCTCCAGCCTGGGCGACAGAGTGAGACTCCGACTCGAAAGATCTCGTAGGAAGATCTTGACTTAGCACCTAAGTGAAGTGACATTAAAATTCCTGAAAGAAAACACTAGATTTCCTGGTTCCCTGTGTTCTCATGATTTTTTGATAGGGGAGTTTTAACAGCACCTGGAAATGGCTATCATTTAGTGAACTCAGATCTTCCATAATTTCTCCTTTGGAAATAGAATCAGTACATACTATGTTCTGTTTTGGCTGAATCCATCAGAAACGTTGACTAGTTATTAAAACAGCTTCTACTCATGAAAATGTATTTGCTGGCTACTCAGAACTAAAACATCTAAAACAGTTCAATAATGCAGTTTTCTCAAGCCCCTATGGCGTAAGTACACTGCAGTCCATAGTTAGAATAAAACTCTTCTGGAGAGCTGACAAGTGACTACAAGTATGACTTTGTAAATTGTTGCATGAACACAAGGCATCCCCCGCTGTGATTAGAAAATGTTGTAGGTCCCAAGATGATAATAAATAATGCAGCCATAAACAAATTCCCACAGAGCTTACATTCCAATATGGTTCTGTTTTTAAGTTTCTGATTTGCAGATATCTTTTCAGGAACACATTTCTGGTGTTAAGGAAGACACACTTAGACTTTCCACTATGGGTCTGTATCGAATAAAAGACAATCTGGCTCAGTGATCAGGAGTTATTGATTTGTTATTGGGGCCTATGCACTTACTAGTTATGCAAATTTAAGAGAGTTATTTAACTTCTCTGTGCCTCAGTTTCTTATCTGAAAAATGGCAAAAACAGAAGTCCCTACCTCATAGGTTTGTTTTCATGATTAAATGAATTAGCACAAAGCACTTACAACAGTGCTCAATAAATGTTAGTATTATTGTTATTACTACCTATTAATATCCACATCTCTTACAGAGAGGCATCATGTAATGTGTTTAATATTCATTGTCATTTATTTTCTATGATTGACTAAAATTTTCATTATTTTATATGCTTGTAATAATTTTTAGTTGCAACAGCTGTATTTTAATACCATTACAAAGTCTTCAGTCTCCATAAACGAAAGGTTTCTCTTGGGCTATAAATAAGACATAATTCTCCTTATTTGATTTTGAGTAAATGGATGTAGCTGGATGTTAAGCTGTTCTTTTGTGTCCTCTGTTCTGCACAGTTGTTTCATTTATGATTTTTCTAACCTATAGTCCATCATCCCATAGTTATTTTTCTGGAAATTATACTACAGATAGCAATTTTTGCTTGATAGAGAAGTGCGGCAATTTTTCTGTTCCACAATGGAAGCAATATAAGCCTTTGATGATAATTATTCCTCTTGTACCCTCCTGTGATAAAGGAAATCTTTCAATTGCACCTTTCAGGTGAAGCTGTGGTGTTTTGTCATTAGCAATGTGATGTTATATTGAAGATTTCTAGGTCAGTATTGAATCATTTTATTAGAAAAAAAGGAGAAGGGAAAAATGTTAAGACTTACAAAAATATACGTATTGCCTTAATGTTGCCTGTATTGAATTTAGTTTTAATATTTCTTCCCCATGGGGAAAAAAAAAAGAGTATTGTATTGTGTTTTAATGTTCTTTAATTGTTACTTGGTCGCTTCTTCTAAACTGTAGGAGTCAAGGTATTTGCAGGCTGTCAACAAACTGGTGAGCTACCAGAGTCGCATTATCAGCATGGGCCATGGCTGCTGGCTTCACATATTACCACCTGACAGCAAGACAGAGTCCGGGGTCCATCTCGCAGACTGCAGTTATTCAGCACTTGTCTGCATGTGAAGCTGGGGTAGATGCCACACACAGAGTGTTGGGCAGACACAGCCTTGCCCTAATTAAGATTCAGTTCACAAGGTAGATATCTGATGATGATCTATTCTCAACGTATGTCAAAGCAACTCATAAATAAGCATGGGCAAAGAGATTATTATGCTGGTGGTTCATAAGAGGAAAAATAAATACGCTTCTTCCAGTCGTGTGGGACAGAGTCCATAGAGGCGCTGGGATTTCCTAACATGAAATTAAATAATGAGAAGGGGGTTAGAACATTTTGAGAAGAAGGAATAACATGGGGAAGGTTCTATGACAAGTGTGGCATGAATAGATAAAAGAGAGCCTGAATAAATCTGCCTGAAAGGAAAGAGGCAGTCTCCAGAGACAATGGATAAGCCTTTGAAGTAAAGCTTGAAACTCATATTTCCAATGCTAGAGTAATCAGAATTCTTTCTCCTTGGTACTAATTTTATATTTTTGTTTGGTTACTCAAATGGCTACAGGTCACAGGATAAAGTGTCCTTTAAAGTTTTCTTTCATCACAAAGCTGATTCATTCTGATGACAGTCATTTATCATTTATCAGGGACACACTGAATGCTGCTAGGATTGGGTTTAGTTTTAATATTTCTTCTCCTAAGAAAAAAAAAGAATTATTCTATTTACATTTTCTTCAATTATTTTAACTCAGCTGAATTTTAATATGCCTTCCCGAGGGAAAAAAATAATACATGTCCCGTGTCTTCTTCTAAGTCACAGAGATAAATAAGAAATGGTGATTGCCCTCAAGATGCCAGCACCCTAATGAGACAGAGATACCAGCCACCACTACACTGAGAACTATCATAAAGTTATGAACAAAAAGTATTGTCTTAGTCTGTTTAGGCTGCTCTAACAAAATACCTTAGATTGAGTGCTGATAAACAACAGGCATTTATTTCTTACAGTTCTAGAGGCTGGGAAGCCCAAGATTAAGGCACCAGCAATGTCAGTGTCTGGTGATGGCCCATTTCCTGGTTCACAGATGTCAACTTCTTACTGTATCCTCACATGGTGGAAGAAGCAATCATGCTCCCTCAAGTCCCTTTTACAAGACCACTCATTCCAGCAGGGCACAGTGGCTCACGCCTGTAATCCCAGCACTTTGGGAGACCAATGCAGGAGGATTGCTTGATCTCAGGAGTTTAAGACCAGCCTGGGCAACATAGTGAGACCTACAAAAATAAAAATCAAAGTCAAAAATCAAAAAATCAAAATCTTAGCCAGGCATGGTGGTGTGTGCCTGTAGCCCCAGCTACTTGAGTGACGGAGGCTAAAGGATCACCTAAGTCCAGGACGTTGTGACTGTTCTACTGCACTCCAGCCTGGGTAACAGAGTGAAAGAATCTCCAAAAAAAAATTCACTGAAGCTGAATGCAACCTCTCACAACAATGCTAACCAGTACACTGATGCTGATGGGTTCCTAGAACACTTACCTAGCAGGGGTTGCTTACCTAGGCTTTTTTGGAGGGCGGGGAAGCTTACCTAGGCTTTCCCCACCCTCCAAAGAATAATCCTGGGTTTTGTTGGGTCCCCCCTCATATATACGTGTTCCAAATTATAAATGTGTTAATATATAAAAGTATCATTTCGATTATTTATTTATTTATTTATTATGGAGACACGGGGTACGAGTGAGGGTTAACTACATAAGTAGGCTGTATGTAGGTGAAGTTTGGGCTTCTAGGTGACCCTCACTCCACCTAGTAGTAGACCAGGTACCCTTTGTGTTGTCGTGTGCTCCCTTCCTTTTTTCGAGTCGAGGTCTCTGTCACTCAGACTGGAGTGAAGTGGCATGATCACAGCTCACTGCAGCCTCAACCTCCTGAGCCCAGGCAATCCTTCTTCCTCCGTTTCCCGAGTATCTGGGACTGCAGGCATGTTACACCATGCCCAGCTAATTTTTTGATTTTTTTGTTTGTTTGTTTGTTTGTAGAGATGATGTCTCACTATGTTGCCTAGGCTGGTCTCAGACTCCTGGCCTCAAGCAGCCCTCTCGCCTCAGCCTCCCAAAGTGTTGGGATTACAGGTGTGAGCCACCACTCCCAGCCAAGAGATTGATTCTTAAATTTCCACTAATGAAAATAACCCAGTGGTGTAATTGCTAGGGCCATGATCTGCTGGAACATTTTCTAGCTTAAAAGTTAAGTCAGTCTCTCAGCTTATCCTCCGGTATTTCAGTGACCAATACATAGTCAGAAACTGGAGAATTTCTGACAGAGGTTTTAATGAATCTAACAGAAAATTTCTGAATTATAATATACTTTCAAAGAAAAAACTGCTTTTTGTTCTTAATCTGATAACCTAGAATGCCACCAGCCCTCAAGACACACTTGGCTTCCTGGGGCAGCCTCTTGCCAATCGGAGCTGGTGCTGCGGGCTTTTACATGTAAAGGAAGAAGGACAAGAGAGCCAACCTTTTTCCAAAGGAAACAGACACATCCTGAAACCATTGCCTTTGACATCTCTTGAAGCCATTTCCTAGGAATTCCTTGAAATCCACCAGTGTATTATGTTTCTCTGATCTGTTGCTTGTAAACATGGCCAGAACTGGTTTCTAGGTCTCACAGGCTGCTAAGCAAATCTATCCCTAATCCTTTAACATGTGCTTAACACCCAGAACAGAAAAAACCATAGAAGCTTTGTTCCTTTCCTCATCACCCTTTCCCAGGAAGTTCAAACACCTCTTCACACATCCTTCACTCTGGTCTAGAAGCTGCCATGCCCTTTGCCTTCCTGAAGATGCAGAATGATGCTTGGAACTCCCAAGAACAGCAAGTTGGTGCCAGTCATGAGAGCTGATGGACCAAGCCTGGCTATGTGCACTGCAGGCTCTGGGTGCTGGACAAAAAGGGGATCCCCAGAGTACTCATGAGCAAGTTCTAGCAGGACAATCAGAAGCCTGGTCCTTAACTGGCTTGACCAGCTTTTTTTTTTCCTTTTATACTTAGTCTGAAGTCCTCGGGCCTTCTCTGAACTAAAATGTTCAGAAGATGAACATTATGGTAATTGGTAATTGTACAAGCACTTTGCAAACATCAAGTGCTTCATAAAGTTGAAATGATACTAAATTCAGTGACAGGTTTATAGGCCCGAAGGCCCTCAGACTCATTTTGCAGATATAAACAAAGAACTTTATTACATTTTTATTATTTTTAAGTTCTAACTGATTTCCTGCTATATTCAAGATTATGATGAGTACATAAGTCTCTTCTTAGTCTTCAGACATGCCCTTATTGAGAAATCTTCCTCCCCAGATCTTTGTTTCCCACAAATCCAACTCTTTTGAAGATGTCCCAATATGGAATAGATACTCCCCTCACCCAACAATTAACTCCTTAAGAATTCTTATTCTTACTGCGGGGTGTAGTGGCTCGTGCCTATAATCTCAGTACTCTGGGAAGCCAAGATGGGAGGATTGCTTGATCCCAGTAGTTCAAGACCAGCCTAGGCAACACAATGATACCTTGTCTGGGCATGGTGGTGCATGCCTGTAGTCCCAAGTACTCGGGAGACTGAGGCGGAGGGATGGTCTGAACCTAGGAGGTAAGGCCACGATCATGCCACTGCACTCCAGCTTGGGTAACAAAGTGAGACTCAAAAAAAAAACCTCTCCTTGACCTAAAAGCTGATGCTCTCCAGCCAAGGCCCTTCCTTCCTGGCCTAGCATCTGCAAGAACTGTTTGTGTTCCTGTTAGGAACTACAGCTTAAATTCCTGATCAACATCTCTCTCTTGCTAGCTCAGTCTTTTGCAATCCGTTGAAAATGTTGTCTAGGTCATTTAGAAGAGATAGATAAGATTTAAATCAGAGTTTTTCAAACTGCTGATCAAGTCTTCTTAGTGGTTCTCAAAATCAATTTAGTGGATTCCTAACCAGCACTTTTTAATAAATAAAAGTGGAGAAAATGATAGTGTATTGCAGAATTAGAAGAAAATGTTATATCACAAAATTTGTTTCAGGGGTATGTATTTGCAGACACTGGGTTTGAATAAGGGGGCCATGATCCGAAAGGTTTTAAAACCTTCATCTATGCTGGTTTTAATCCTTGTGTGGGACACTCTTGGGCCTTTTCTCCTAATTGCCCCAGCAAGGGACAAGGAGCTATAAGAACTCAAAGAAGAAAAAGCCATCAGTTCTTCCGGGTTTATTTTGAAAGGTTTATGGAGTTGGTGGATTTAAGCTGGAATTTGAGGAAAAGGTAAAATTTGACTAGCAGGGACTGGAGGGGCTGAGGGAAAGGCCAGGTAAAGGACAGAGAGCAGGAGCATGGAGCTGTGGACAGAGCAATGAGTTTGAAGACCTGGTGCCTTGTCCTGCCTCGGCCCCTCCGCTATGGAACCTCAGGCTCTTGGCTGCTCTAATCTACTGTTTCCTAATCTGAAAGATGAGTTGTCTTAGCCCATTTGTGTTGCTATAAAGGAATGGGTGGTTTATAAAGAAAAGAGATTTGATGGCTCTCAGTTCTGCAGGCTATACAAGAAAAGCATGGTACCAGCATCTGCTTCTGGTGAGAGGGCTGCTTCTACTCATGGTAGAAGGGAAATGGTTATAGGCAGATCACAAGGAGAGAGAGACAGAGGAAGAGGGAGAGGGAGAGGGAGAGGGGAGGGAGAGGGCGAGGGCGAGGGAGAGGGCAGGGTCTTTTCAACAACCAGTTCTCATAGGAACTGAGAGTGAGAACTAGCTCTCTCGAGAACTGCACCAAGACATTCACGAGGGATCTGCCCTCATAACCCAAATACCTCTCACCAGACTCCACTTCCAACAATGGGAATGATCATTCTTTAACATGAAACTTGGCAGGGCCAAACGTATATCCAAACCATAGCGTGAGCATAACATATCTGCCCCACAGAATAACTGTAATTTTCCAATGGAATAAGGTAAGTAAAACCACTTTGAAAACTAGGAAGTACCAAACAAACACAAGAAATGCTTATTAACTTTTTCTAGGCAAAGCAAAGGTTACAAGTAAAGGTGAGAATGTGGGAAAGTATTCTATGTGTTTCGGATGAAGTGAGAATTGCAGCTTGGCACATTTAGGGTTGGCTGTTATAGAAGGAGAGACTAACAAGCTGTGTTTAAGGAAATCTGCAAAGAATTTGAGTATCAGGTGAAAGTGTCTGGATTTGCTTCAGTAGATAATGAGAAATCGGATGATTTGTAGACACAGGAGTGACACAGAGTCCTGTTTTAGAAAGATTGATCTAACGGCATTGACTAGGGAGAAGTCACAGGTAGTAGGGGGCAGTTATAGTAATTATAATGGGAATAGGAAAAAAAGGGACAGCTACTAGAAAACCCTGGCCCCAAATTTATAGAATCTGATGCTGTGTTACTGGAGGCATCAGGACTGAGAGGAAGGGCCAGGCAGGGGCCTGTCGTAAGGAAGTGGAGCCTCAGGTGACTGTGGGGTCCCAGCCCTCATGACTATATCTGCTGTGTCATTCACAGAAATGGGAAGACGATGCTTGTGGGGAGAAGATGAGTGTGGTGGGTTTCGCCCCGGATAGAATCCTATTTATATGAACTTGCTCCATTTTCTTACTGAGTCCGGTCTTTGGTATAAACAAACCATGTGCCCAGTCTTGCCCCTCAGATGGAGTTCTCTAGACCTTTGTGTGAACTTGTTTATTCTCTCTAAGCAGCTCTCTCATAGGGGGATACTGTACAATTAATATCCTACTCAAAAAGAGACAGAACACTTATTCTAGTATTGCTGCTAATTCAGTCTCATCAACTTATCTTCTATCCGTAGACTTCACTTAACCCTCAAGTTAACTTACATTATGAATACAGCACTGATATACCACAGTCTACTGAGTCAAGTTCAGACTCATTAGCCTGGAGCAGAACAGAACGTGAGTCAAATAGCTAGGGTCAGATCTTTGTCACTTACTAGCTGTGTGACACTGAGAAAATTACTTGAACTCTCTAAATTTTAATTTTCTTATCTGTAAACTGGGTACAGTGATAATGGTAACAATACCTATCTTGCAGGACTGTTGTGAAATTCACACTGTTATACTTCACATACATAGCATAGGGCCTAGAAAAAAGTAGGTTTTCTCTTTTTATTATTATTTTATTTTTATGTTTTATTTTTTGAGTTGGAGTCTCACTCTATTGCCCAGGCTGGAGTGCAGTGGCATGCTCACGGCCACCCTAGCATCAACCTGACGATCCTTCAGCCTCAGCCTTCCAAGTAGCCAAAACTACAGGTGCGCACTACCATGCCCGGCTAATTTTTGATTTATTGTAGAGACGATGTCTCGCCAAGTTGCCCGGGCTGATCTCGAACCTGCGGGCTCAGGCAATCCACTAACCTCAGCCTCCCAAAATGCTGGGATTACAGACTGAGCCGCCGAGCCAGGTCAAAAAAATAGGTTTTCAATAAGGGGCTGCTCTTATATTTATATTTGTTCAAAGACATGAATTGGCATGCCTCACCTCTCTTCACAACTACACACTGTAGTTTTTCTCTAGTTCCACAGGATGAGGCTTCTCCAGGCTTTGCCCAAGGAAAGGAACTTCTAGGGCTCACCTGGCAGAATCTGCCTCTTACAAAAGCAAAAAGGTTATCACTGCCCCTCTCCTCTTAGGAAAACACCTTTAAACTCAGCTACAGGTTTCTCAGGCAAGCTAACTTTGTTCCATGGTGGTCTGAAAATGCCAAGTGTCCTTCACTAAGAATAAACAGGCAGAAATTGGACTACTGCAGGCATTTTACTCCTGCCTCTCAATATTTGGGGCAGAGAGCTAGGGGTGAGAGAGAGTAGGGCCCCATGGCTACAGTCAGCAGAAGCCTGGGGCAACTGTCTCTCTCCTGCCCCATAGTCAGAAAAATCCTCGGGAATCCCATCTGGCTATTTTTCTATCATAAAATAAACAGGCCATTTTTCTATCAGAAAATGTGACCGCAAGCATTATAAGCAAGCGTCTGTCAATTAAATGAAAAGAGTGCTCCTTGTAATGAAAGTCTGGTACTTTCCAACTAAACCAGAAATAGTATTCAAAGAACATGCATTGTGCCCCAGAAGTCACAAAGCAGCAAGATTCAGAGTCAAAAGTCCTAGTTTCAAGCCCAAGCTCTGCTGGTCATGTGAGCTTGAGCCAATTCCCTCCAAGCTCCAGTTTCCTCATCTGTAAAGTCAAAGAGAATGTCCCTCCTTGTCCTTTAACCACAAGAGCAACTTCCCTGACCCAAAGCAGTCTACATACAACTTCAAGAACCCCTGAGGCCTTGACAACCCTCGATTCTCATACGGTAGTCTCCACATTTTTAATAGGCTTGGAAATTAGAGATCATTGTTCAGTCTTTTCAACCAAAACCAATAGTGCACAATTGAAGTGCTTATCACAAAGTATTCTGTGATCATATGGCCTCCATGGGTCAAACAGAAGCCACTTTTATAAAAAGGAGTATATATTCTCCCATGGTTTTATGTGAGGAAAGGAAAGAGATGCCTGGCCCTCTGTTACATGGCTTGTAGTCTGTTTTCTAGGAATATGGCATACTTGTCATTGGTTTTTATCCTTACAAATGCAACAAAATGCGATAGCTCTGTTTGATGGCATATAATAAATAAAGGTGCTTTCTTAGACTCCCAGGAAGTAAATAATTGACATATTAACTTCCTGTTATTCAATCACAGAAGCATACATGAAAATGAAAGAAATAAATAAGTCCAACACGCTGCCATCAGTAGCTACTTAACTTCTTATCCAGCTTTTGGTATGACCTGCTTTTACCATATTCTGATAGAAACAAGAAAGCAGTCTTACCTTGCCCCTGACAAGCCATGAACTCATCTTTTTTATGAGGTTCCTTAAATTGGTTGTCACCTTACAATTTTTTTTTTCTAACTGCATCCCCTTCCTCATCTTGGTTTTGGAATAATCCTTTCAAGACCGAGTTAGAAAAAGTTGCTCACTCATAGGTTATCTATAAAATACATCTCAAGTATTCAGAAGAAAAGATTGAAAAGATAGCTATCCCAAATCTAATAGAACGGCTGTGGATGAGAGTGGGCAGGTGATGACATCACTAGTGGTCTCTTTGTGATAGCACAGAGTAGGAAGCACCGTTCTGTCTTTATAGGTAAGGAAGCTGAGGCTCAGCAAGCAAAGACCAAAAACCCAGGGCACAGGACTCTCCTGCCCAGGGGCCCTTTCCCTATCCTGTGCTTTACAACCCTGGACCTCAAAAAGATGCTGTTTCCATCTGATTTCCGGTTTAGCTGAAAATGCCTGCATTTTCTTATGACAGATTCTCCTTGGGGGATTTTGAATTTAATTTTTATTCCTTTGTTTATCTCTTTCTTCTTGATTTCCTCTTTTATCTTTCTCACCACTCTGTTAGTGAAAACAAACAAAACTATTCTTGCTCCTTTCCCACAACTACCATCTGATTAAACTCTCCATAAAGCTGCTTCTTTATTAAAGCCCCAAGCGATTGGTTGCCGTGTTTGGGAAAAACACTGAGCCAATACATGGCCAAGTTCAATGATGAAATACACCTTGAGTGTTCCTTACTGAGAAATATTGGATCCATCATCTCACAGGCTCACAGACTGGTACAGCCTGGAGTTTTAGCCACTGCTTCAGTATATGTCTCCTATCACATCCAAGTTTTGGTCCTTGAATTGTTAGATGCTTTTTGTTTATTTGAAGTTTAGTTGGTGAGGAGAAAACTCCATTTCCTTTCATCTGCTTCTCCAGAATAACTAGTCATTTTCCTTTCTAGAAAAAAAAAAATTAGACTTGCCCTTGGCCATGCTGTTATTTATTATACTTGGTAAAGGAATCGACAAGAGTCATCTGAAAAATGTTGTGGAGTTTGAATATAAAGTTCTTCCTCATTATCTTTTTTCTTGTTTCCTATATAGCTACTGTTTTCTTCTTTCCCTTTACATTCTGTCTGAGGTTTTAATAAAAATAATGTAATATTAAAAAGCCACATAGTACAGAAAAAAAAATTGAGACTTTAGAATTATTATTTTAAGGTTTATTTTTTGCAGCATGAAGAATCATTTTCTCTAGTAAACTCAGCTTTTATTTCACTAATAATGGGAAAAAAATTAAGTAAGGTTCCCATTTGAGTAAAGTTATGGTTTTTGTCCTCTCCCTCCATTTTTCCCTCATTCAGACTACAGCTCTTCAGATACAATGATCTTTTCCTCTTAGCCAAATGAAAAGCAAAGAGCATTTTTCCATACGTTTATTATGCTGAGAGAGTTTCAACTAGCATATTGGAGAAATCTATATTCAGATAAGAATATATATAAGCCTAGGCTTGTCTGAAATTTGTTTTGTCTGTGCTAGGGCCCTCCTACGAATCTGAGGGAAGAGGGAGTTTTTAAATATTGGATTTGGTTCTCTTTTGCCCTTTAGATGAATAAAAAAGCAAATTGTTTATATTCAGTGGCTTTAAAGATGTATACCTTTTAAAGGGACATTTATTTTCCCTCCTACAGATAAATGTAATACTATAGGATGACTTATGAGTAAATGAGACCCTTCATTGACCTGATAGGGACTCCAGTTCACTAACATTTCTCCTTTCTCCACCTTCCTACCTATCCTGATTGCAATTATTTCAATGTCACCCTTGCAAATGCTCCAGATTTCATTATTTTCTCACTCATCTGGCAAAACCCCAAAGAGTGATGAAGTCAACACTTCGTTTTAGGTTATACCACTACTGAGTAACTGAGCCCTGTTGGAGCGATTTATGTACCTGCAAAGATTGATTCCTTTATTAATTATGGATCACCAACTTCAAATAGACCTGCACTATCCAACTATCTTTATATCACCTCTCTCATCATTTTATCCTCAATTCCTTTTTTTTTTTAGATGGAGTCTCACTCTTGTTGCCCAGGCTGGGGTACAGTGGCACTCTCACGGCCACTGCAGCCTCGACCTGCTGGACTCAGGTGATCCTTCCCCCTCAGCCTTCCAAGTAACGGGAACTACAGAAGCACACCACCACGCCCGGCTAGTTTTTGTGATTTATTGTAGAGACGAGGTCTCACCAAGTTGCTCAGGCTGGTCTCGAATCCCCAGACTTAGGCAATCCTCTTGCCTTAACCTCCCAAAGTGCTGGGATTACAGGCTGAGCCACCGCATCCGGCCCTCAATTCCTTTTTTAACCCACTGCTCCCCTCTAACTTGCAGCCCTTCAACCTCTCATCTCACCCTCAACAATTGATCTCACACCTCTTCACAGCGGATACAGAAGTCATTCGATGGGAACTCCTTCCTTCAATTCATCAAACATTAAAACCAATCTACTTTTGTCCTTTCTCTTTTCCTATATAGTCAATCAATCCTTCTCAACTAAATCCTTTGAAATGGCTTTTTAAAATGTTTAAGTCTTTTTTTTTAACTTTTAATTTTTATATTTTAAAGATGTAGGGCACAAATCAGAAGCAAATGTTCATTATTCAGGCACCCTTGTTGATGAGGTGTGCCCCCCCCCACGCTTCCCCAGGCAAATTCCCACTACTGCCAATCCCGCTTCCCGGCCCCCTTAATCATTTAACAACAACCACATAAAGAAAAACTTCAAGTAACTTCACAATTCCTTCACGTACCATCTTCTCTTCATAGTCAAACTTCTCAGAAAAGTTGGTTTTACTCACTGATTCCATTTGCTCTCCTCATACTTACTTCTCAACCCACTTATTTGGCTTCCCACTCGACCACTTTACTAAAGCAGCTTGTTAGGTCAACAATGACCACCATATTGCTAAGCCAGATGAATATTTTTCAGTTCTCTTCTGCCATGTCTTTGTCATAGCATAAGAACTGCTGATTGCCCCTTCTTCTTGTAATACTCTTCCCCTAGTCTTCTCTAACTTAATATTCTCTTTGAGTTTCCTCTTATTTCTCTGACTATGCATTTTTAGGCTCATCTTTCCTTGTCCATTAAATTCTGGAATTAATAAAGGTTCTATTCAAGGCCCTCGTCTCTTCTCACTCTTTTCTCTATTCCTGGGTGATACCATCTATACTCTTGGATTAAAATGACATGAAGTAAAAATGAGTCACAAATTTATACTTCGGTCACAAGGATGCAACTTACTTGATATCTCTACATGTATGCCCCAAAGACACATCATAGATGTTATATCCTAAAACAAACCCAGGAGTCCTCCTCCAAACCTAATCCATGTCCAGTGTTCTCTCCATTCTGTTATGCAAACAAAAATCTCAAGAGTTTTCCTAGATACTCCCTCCCTCATCTAGTTGTTACGTAAATCATCTTCTTTACCAGTTTTATTGCTTTCAGAATTTACATTCAAAATAAATACTTCAGAATGCCATGATTGTTATTACTGTTTGGTTGAATGTTTTCAAAGAACTACATAACACTTTTTTTTCCCTCCAACACATGCAGCAAGAAAGAATTATAAATGGGGAAGTGATGTAAGTGCAGAGTACTACACAGGGTCAAGTATTTTTTTGAAAAAAACAATTACATGCCAGGAAACATTTTGTTTTTTAAAAAAGAAACAACATTAATAGTGGGCACCATTCTTGTTACCTCCTCAAGGTCAGAGTCACTAAACCACACAGAACTGAGACACATAAAAAACTGCAAGCAGTATTAAGAATTTCAAAAGGTCTAAATGGACTAATGTTTTACCTTCCTGAATACATATATTTCTCACATTTGGTGGAGTTGTAAAAGAGTCTTAAAGTTAATTTTCTGATCATAAAATTTTGTAAATGGGCATCATCATATTGGATTTTTCCAGAGATCTGTAACTCTGTAAAAGAAATATCTGTAAAAGAAATGTCTCCTAATATATTAGAAAATATTATCTTTAGTTCTAAGCAGAGAGTGATACAGCATTAGAATGAATTTTTTGCCCTATTCTCTTTATGTCTTGACCGTTGGTACACTAGTAAAAAGAAATACATTCTCCTGAGAATACAGAGAGAAATGCATCAAGATATTGAATTGTTTGCAAAAATAAGAGTTGGATTTTTGCAAATAAAACCTTGAGCCCATGTTGAAAGCTCAATATTCATAGATGCTTTCCCAAACAATATGCCTTCCTCTGCCAATATACAAAGTAACCTCTATCAGTTAATAGTGAGCATGACTAATTATTAACCTGAACCACAGATGACATCAGAGCAAACTAGCATAAATTATTCCAAAATGAACTATTAAGTGAATCTGTCAATTTAATGAATCTAATTTACATGATTCTTCTCCCTGCTGTTTCCTTTGTAAATAATCTTTCATTTAAATAACTTCCTGCCCAAAAACTAGAATCATAATTATTCTGGGAGTTAGATGGGTTTGATGGGTTAGTCATTCTTTCAGCCGCAACTTACAAGCTGTTCAGACCATTATCACCCTACCTGTCTGTTAGTTTAGATAGACTATTGTTTGGGTGGTCAGCTCAGTACGTTGTTAAGGTCTCAGAGCACTAGAGACTCCTTGTATGGAAACGCAAGGGTCTTCGAATTATGCTTCCAAGGCATCAGTGTTGGGTAAATATCCTAGGTGAAAATGTATATACTCTGCCATTTTAAATGTATATAGCAGGCAAAAGTGCTTCCTTTTATCCCTAACCATGAATTGTCTTTGACACCATCAGAAGAATCAATAGCGGATTCACCACCTTTAGAGCCTTCCAGTTTCCAGATCATTTAATTCATTCGGGGGGACATAATAGGGACTCCTGCAGTTTTCTTTCTGTAGTGTTTTCTTGCTTAATCCAAGACCACATTATGAAGCTATGTCATCGATTTGATCGACTACCACTTGTGACAGTTCTCTCCTAGCTGTTGAAAATTACTTTTTTTCCCCCTCTTTACATCTTGGCAGAACGTCTTATTCCGAGAGTTGACTTAACCCTCACCCTTCATTCCAACTCTTTGCCTAGAAAAAGAAAAGATTTTTAAAAGAATGCCCTCCTATTCTTATCACTACAAAAAGAATAAAAGGAATTTAACATTTCCTGTCACACATGTGCTCATAAGCACATAATCACACACAATTAGTCTCCTTAACAGTAAAGAGGAAAAGGGCCAGGCGTGGTGACTCACACCTATATCCCAGCACTCGGGGAGGCCAAGGCAAGAGGATCGCTTGAGCCCAGGAGTTTAAGACCATAGTGAGACCTCATCTCTACAAAAAAAATCAAAAAATTAGCCAGGCATAGTGGCATGCACCTGTAGCTACTTGGGGGACTGAGGCAGGTGAATCACCTCAGCCTGGGAGGTCGAGACTACAGTGAGCCATGATCGTACCACTGCAGTCCAGCCTAGACCACAGAGTGAGACCCAGATTCAAAAAAGAGAGAGAAGAAAAGTGGGGAAAAGTATCCATAACCTCTCCACTACACAAGTCAAACCATCTATCACAGTCAAAACTATTATCTCCTCCTCTGGGTGTCTAAACTGCCCGTACCAGCCATTTCAGTGAATAAAGGAATAAAGACTAGAAAATAGGATAGTTGCAGATTTGAGAAACTGCAAAAGTGCAATTCCATGGATGGCAATGATATCGCTTGCATTATTACAGTCATTTTTACATTACTAGCATTTGAGGATTATATCATCTAGCACTTGAGGCTGTTTTGACAATTTATTCCAGACAGATAGGATAGGAAGAAGAATGATATTTTCAAGGAGAGACGTGTGTATGGTGTGTATTTACATGTTCATGTGCCTGACCTTGAACATGTGTCGTACACACCATACACAACCTGAGTGATTAAATAGATCACTCAATAGGAATTTTTGCAGTTCATTTTCAGTTTGCTCAGTCTTTTGAAATAAGGTGATATTTTATGGTGTCCACAGGGGTATGTGTCCATAAGCATTGCCTGATTTTAACAACTTGTTTAAGTTAATCTTGACAAATCTGCTTGGCCTCAAAGATTATTTTATTTGTGAATGCTGCTCTAGGTGCTACATAGATGGTGGCATTGGGTGGGATGTTTTACTTAGAAGATAGTCCGATAATAAACTAGAACACGTCAGCAATAAGCTTTATAAGTGGTCTCATGAGAAATCTTCCAGCTCAGTAGATTCTAGAAAAGGGTCTGCTGGTCATAAGGAAGCAGAAGTTCTGGTATTTGTTTCACTGAGAGGCCTCTTTTGAAGGGATCCAGCAAGCAGTACTTTGCTCAGGTGTGCTAAATATGAACCATAGCTCCCACATTTACCTTTGTCTGCCTAACACTGGGGTGGCAGCAGACCTGGGTGCTCCCACTGACTTGGTGTTTTTTATAACACAGCACTACATCTAAGGGTAGATTCCTCAGGAATCAAAGAAATTCAACTCTCATGGCCATTCATTTGTATGGGCCTCTTGTAAGGGACCAGTAGATATATTCAAAACTTTGTATTCTTTTCCAGAAGAAGGGCTTCCCAGATTGGGTGGCTTTCAGGCTCCACAAAATCTGAACCTATCCCTGTCCATGTGAGTAAACACTATGGGGAAAATATGATAAATGTATGATCGTATTATAATATTCAGTATGATGATAAATTTCATGATTGTAAACAGTCTCAATTCTTAGCACCCATAGAGCACCATTTTCTGCATTTGCTTATTAGAGAAGTTTTGGTGAATGAATATATATATATCTTTAATGATTGTTAAATTTTTTTTTTATTATTTTAAAGATATAGGGAACAATTCAGGGTTAGGTATATAAGTGGTCATGAATCAATGTTTGATTTACTTGAGCAGGGTTTAAAAACTCCTTAAGTAGTTTACTTCTCAATTTGGTGTCTGAAGCTCATATTATTCCTTTCCATGTTGCTCCCAGTCACTTTGCCCAGCTTCCTCTACCATGACACCATGGAAAGCAACTTGGCACCTCTGAAATGTATGTTTATGTTCACAGAAACCCAATCATGACTGCTCCAGGTGTTCTCCAATACCTTTTGTACCTCAGCCTGAATTTGCATTATACAGTTGTGACCTAGGATGACTCTACTGCTACCTTTGCAACTCAACGCAGTTATGAATGGATGATTTCTTCTATAGAATCCTACTCTGGACCCCCCAGACCGTAAGCCTTGGAGGCTCCCAAACTGACCACTTCTCAGGTGTATATTCTCAAGAATTTGTTCATGGGAGCAAAGCACCCTTCAGCCCACTGCTCCAAAGGGCCTGCACAACAGAATCACCAAAGCACAGTGAAAAAGATTCTAACTTGAGAAAATCACCTCCCAATTATACCAAATTAATGCTATCCTGAATACATCCAGGGAAGAGAATTTATTATAGCCAATGTAAGTGCCAAAAGGAGTTTGTGTAGACTTTTCAGCCTACAGGAAAGTGAGAGGGATAGTCTTAAGAATTTTAAGGATTTCTTAAAGAATTTTCTTAGAATTAAATGCCTTTTATAGCTTAAATTATGATTCTGCTCCCAGCAAAAGAAAAATGATAAAGTTCAGACAATTCTAACTGTACACAATATGTGGAAGTGAATAAAGCCTTTTGTCCTGATGACTAACAAATTTCAACAAATTCCCCGTCCCTTCCTTTTACATTCCTCAGACCAGCCCATTCATATTGTCATTCTAGAAAGATCAAATAAAAAGGTGCCTAGAGATAGGTGTGTGGGCCTTAATAGAATTTTTACTGAGTGGAGATAAGACCTGAACAGAAGGTTTCTTTTGAGTATAATCTGAAATATAGACCGATGACTATGGTAAGAGCAAGGAACAGGAATTGCATCTAAGAAAGTCTTCAAAGACTCCACCAGTTATAGGGTAGTTGCTGTTGGGAACCATCTGGTTTTCCATTAAGAAATTCCAATTACTCATTAGTACCTGTTTTCTCCTCTTGATAGCCTCCAGGCTCACCACTGTGCCTGGCACATAGCAGGTGCTCCAATAAATGTCTAGTTAATGTTGAATCAGCAGGTAATCGAAACAGTCCGTCAGTTAAATGACAGTAAGGACACTAATGGATTCCAGTGAGAGACTTGCTCTATTTCAGGTTGGTGATGGGCACTGTTTTTTGACCTCTGCCCACTGTTTTATTTATTTATTTGCTTTTCCCTTAATTTCTGAGGCCTGGCGTGGTTGTGCACAGAATCTGGAACCTAAGACTGTATTAGGCCAGTCAAGCATGAAATTATAGTTTGTTGGCTGACAACAATGCACAGGGTGCCCAGGAGACGAAGCATGATATAATAGTACTGAGAGCTTCTAACATCAGTTTAATCAACCATGATTCCAAGTCACTTATTATTTTGTTTACAATGTCACAATGCAAAAAGTTCTCACGTTGTGTTCTTAATGCTGTAGATTTCTCTTGTGCATGAGTCTGACTCAGTTGCTTTTTTATTTTCACATCAGTGAATACCTTTCAGGGAGCTGTAAGTGTATGTAGCACACCCCCAAATTCAGGCAGCTCTATCCTTTTACAGAAACAGTTGTCACTTCCAGAGTTTATAGTAATAATTCTAGCTGAGCGTAGTGGCTCAAGCCTGTAATCCCAGCACTTTTGGAGGCCAAGGCAAGAGGATTGCCTAAGCTCAGGGGTTTGATACCAGCCTGGGTAACTTGACGAGACCTTGTCTCTACAATAAAAAAAATCGCCGGGCTCAGTGACTCAGCCTGTAATCCCACGCCTTTAGGAGGCTGAGGTGAGTGGATTGCCTGAGCCCGCGGGTTCGAGACCCGCCTGGGCAAGCAAGACCTCATCTCTACAATAAATCAAAAAAATTAGCCGGGCGTGGTAGTGCGCACCTGTAATTCCAGCTACTTGGAAGGCTGAGGCGGAAGGATCGCCAGAGCCCAGCAGGTCGAGGCCGTGGTGGCCGGGAGCGGCCACGGCACTCCAGTCTGGGTGACAGAGTGAGACTCCAACTCAAAAAAAAAAAAAAAAAAAATCAAAAAATTAGCTGGGTGTGGTGGCACATGCCTGTAGTTCCAGCTACTTGGAAGGCTGAGGCGGAAGGATCACCGGAGCCCAGTAGGTCGAGGCTGCAGTGGCTGGGAGTGTGCCACTACCCTCCTGCCTGGGCAACAGAGTGAGACTCCAACTCAAAAAATTAATAATAATAATTCTAAGAAAACAGTGAATGGAGAGCAAGTTGTTAGCATGAATCTGATGATCAGAATTGAGTACAGCCAAGCTCAGCTTTGGAACAGGAAAGGAAATCATCAGAGTAGATGTGATTATTGAGTACTCCAATGTACACCTCAACAATCTGTTCTTTTAGTAATAATGAATGTTCACCAGCTACTACAACATTTTTAAATGCTGTGGCAATACGATGTGACGGAAAGCCCCAAGAACATCAGAGAAAAGGATCTGAAGGGGAATATAGTCCTGTTAAGAACAAAGTCTTGCCAGTGTAGAAGGGGGAATGCAACATGAAGGGAGGGAGGGGGAAAGGGAAAACTATCCACTGAGTGAGACATGAGAGCCTGGGACTCAAGCAGAGAAACCCCTCAGCCAAGGCTTGAGCTGAGTAAGTGAAGCTGAAGCTGCATTTCTTCCCTCCAGCCACTCACCTCATACGCAGCTGTGCAAATTGCAATTAATTATGAAAGAAAAAGATGGCAGACAATACATACAAGTGGGGAAGGAGGCTGAGGGCCCCTGATCAAGATGCCACACGATGAACCTCCCCACCGGGAGGGAGCTCTAATGAGAAGATGGTGAGATAGGGCAAGGCAGATTTCCAAGGAACTCACAAATAATTATTGGTGATGATTGAGAGCTAAACCATTGGTGGCAAGTAGTGGTGTAGGGAGACCACAATTTCATCCCTCAGGTTGTCGGCTGATACAGTGCCTGGTATAGGAGGCATCCATAAAATTTAAATTATGGCATTTAAAGGGCCCCAGCTTTCTCAGCCACTCCTTGGCTATAACTTACTAATAAGCCAGGAATGCTTCTAACAGAGAACAGAAGTGAAGAAACATTCAGTTCACATAGCACTCTTTTATGTTGTAAGTTAAAAGGGGTGTGGTGCTGTGGAACATGGGTTCCAAACACACAGGTTCAGACACCTGTCTCTTTCACTTAATAACTGGGTGACAC
The DNA here is from genome assembly GCA_963574415.1 of Tarsius wallacei. Classification (NCBI taxonomy): domain Eukaryota; kingdom Metazoa; phylum Chordata; class Mammalia; order Primates; family Tarsiidae; genus Tarsius; species Tarsius wallacei. The sequence continues at coordinate 91,261 of CAUYQG010023714.1, read as the reverse complement.
GGGCAAGTCACTTTTTCAAATCTCGGTTTTCTAACATTTAAAATGGGAGAAAGCTATTGTCATCATGGTCAAGTGCCAAGCACCATACCCACATTCATAATTATTTTAATACCTTGAAAGCCTAGATATACAATCCTCAGACTGCTTTAAGTTGGTTTTAACATAAAGATGATTGATTTGCCCTGGACAGTTCTAATTCTTTTCCTCTACTTAGTGACTGCTTTGAGTGAAAACAGGAGCCTGTAAGGCCATTGGGGTGCAGCCAGATGTATCATTATTTTTTAACAAATCTTTTAAAAATATATGTATTCATGTCCCAAGATCTGTATGCACAATTTTGGCTGGGAATGATTTGATCAGTAATAAATGATTAAACTGAGCTGTCTCGCTCTCTCACTTATTCCTTCTTCCCTCTATCCCTCTTCCTCACTCCCTCTCTCTCTGTGGGTTTGAGGAAGGTGTTTATCACATGTAACACTGTCCTGTCTGCCTGTCAAGATTTTCAATGTGACATGGAAAAACACAAAGACCAAATCGGGTTCAAAATGTTTACAATATCCTTCTCTTTGCTATATTCTTTGTGCGAACTGAAATCTTACAGAAAACAGAATTAAGTTTTACTTATAAATGAAGCTTCTTAAAATGTATTTAGGCACAACTAGGTTGACAACCAGAGCACTTTGACACTGCAGTCAAAATGAGAGCTCTTTCTTTCTCGAAACTCTCCAAGATCACTATGAAAACAGAGCCAGTTTTTCAGCCTACTACAAGAAGTACACATTTCATACCTCTCCAAATATACATGAATAGATGTTTTAATAGGACTTTTTATTTAAAGGGACATCCATGTTAGTCTCTTACATACAAGTCACTAAATTAGCATTCAAGGATCCCTTCTTTCTGCCTGTCTCCTTTCCTCAAGGACAGAATTACTAAAAGCATGCAGCCATGACAGGTTCCACTCTGGTCCTGACAAGAAGCAGTAATGGGTTCTGACTTTCAAAGCACCCAGGAAGATGCTCCTCCACGAACAAAGAAGACACAAGTCTAGGAAGAAAGGGATGTGAGCTCAGGCCAGAGTCACCATAGGCTATAGATGTCCCTTCCCATTCTTTAGTTTCCCAAGATCCTTTATCAGGGGTTTGCCAAGCTGCCTGTAAAGTCATGGTTTCCAAAGGTAGAGGCAGCTCAAAAACCCCGGGGGCACTTTAGAGTTTAATTCATTGGCACTTACTACCCCTGAAGATTAGTATTCTGGCAGCCTGGGGGGGAAGGCCAGAAGATCTGTATAGTTTTCCAGCGTCCCAGAAGTTTCTGCTATAGAAGGTCAGCAGGAAAGCTTTGGAGAGACCAAAGAACTGTGAAGGAGCTGCCCTGTCAGAATCCAATAGAGCCTGACTGACTGATGAAGGGGATTTGTGAATGATCAGATACAGTAAATAAACAGGGAAGAGGAGTGAAAAGGTTCTCCTTAACTCATTTTATTTTTTTTTAATTTTTAATTTTAAAGATGTGGGGTACAATTCAGGGCTAGGTATACAAATGTTCATTATGCAGGTATCCTTGTTGATGAGGTGTCCCCCCCCTTCCCCGGCCAAATCCCACTACTGCCAATCTCCCCACTTCCCGCCTGCCCCCTCCTCTCTCCCCAGCAATTTCCCACTACTGACAATCCTCTTTTCTTATGGTATTATGATAATTGTTCCTTAACTCTTTAAAAGTAGGCAGTTTCATCATTGATTTCAGCTGATATTCTCTATCAGGTGATACCCAGGTAGAGTACAGGTGACAATATAATTTAGGGAAGGCTGTAAAAGCCTCAGGAAATTCAGAGTGACCAGTTATCAATGCAGGGAGTGCTGGGGGACAGAGAAGGAAAGAAGTTTCTAATATATTTGAGCAAGATAAAATTCAACTTGAGGAGAAAGCCAGTTATAGTCTTGGTACTGAGCAAGCAATTTTAGCAGCTCTTTGCTTATGGCAGGGACTCAAGTATTTATTCATAAAATCATAATATTCTCTTCCATACAGTCCATAAATAATCTATTTTAAAATGTAAAGGTTAGCCGTAGTTTAGAAATTCAATTTAGAACAATTTGGAGTTTTAAAAATAAAACTAACAAAAGGAACTCTGTAGCAAACCGTGGTTCCTTTCATAACTTGTGTTACTTGTGTCAAATTCCCAGATAACTGAAGCTAATATTTTTAAATGGTCTTTATTTTATTTTTTAAATAAATACTACTTTAAATATCTCATATAAGTGCGTTTTGTGAAGGATCTGTCTTTTTTGGGACTTCCTGGTTTCACTTAGCATAATGCCCTTAAGCTTTATCTGTGTTAATAGCACGTTACAAGATTTTCTTCCTTTTAAAATCTGAATAATATCCTCTTGTATGTATATACTACATTTTCTTTATTCATTTATCCATCGGTGAGCATATGGGCTGCTTCCGTCTCTTGGCTCTTGTGAACAATGCTGCAACAAACATGAATGTGCAAATATCTCTTGGAGATCCTATCATTTCTTTTGGATATATACCCAGAAGTGGCATTGCTAGATCATAACGTAGTTCCATTTTTTATTTTCTTAGTAACATGCATACTATTTTTCATAGCAGCTGCATCATTTTCCGTTCCCACCAAAGATTCCAGTTCCAGGGAACCCCTTTAGGTTCCCTCCCACTGTGGGGGCTTTTCTGTCCTCCCAATAAATCCTGCTTTCTTAAAAAAAAAAAAAAGAGATTCCAGTTTCTCCACATGTTCATCGACACCTATTTTCTGTAATTTTGATAGTAGCCATCCCAATGGATGGATGTAAGGTGATATCTTATTGTAGTTTAGCAAAGTTAGTGATGTGATAAACATCTTTTCATATGCTTGTTATCCATTTGCATATCTTTGAAGAAGTGTCAATTCAAGTCCTCTGACCATTTTTTAATTGCGTTATTTATTTTTTGCTCTTGAGATTTTGTTCTTTATATATTCTGAATATTAAGCTTTTATCAATGATTAGTAAATATTTTCTCCCATTCCATAGGTTGATTTTTTATTTTGTTGTTTCCTTTGATATGCAGAACTTTTAAATTTGATGTAGTAGATTTAGTATCACTTGTCTATTTTTGCTTTTATTGCCTGTGTTTTTTGTGTCATATCCAATAAATCATTTCTAAGTCCTATATCATGAAGGCGTTCCTCTATGTTTTCTTCTAGAGGTTTTATAGTTTTAGGTCTTACGTTTAGTTCTTTGATTCATTTTGAGTTCATTTTTCTATATGCTGTAAGGTAAGGGTCCAAATGACTTCTTCTGCATGTGGATAATCAGTTTTTCAACACCATTTATTGAAGAGACTGTCCTTTCCCCATTGTGACATTCTCACACCCTTGTCAAAGATCATTCGACCGTACTCACAAGAATTTATTTCTGGGTTCTTTATTCTGTCCTCTTGGTCAGCATGTCTGTCTTTATGCCAGTACCACGCTATTTTTATTACTGTAGCTTTGTTTGTAACATGTTTTGAAATCAGGAAGTATGAGGCCTCTAACTTTGTTCTTCTTTGTCAAGAATGTTTTGTCTATTCAAGATCCTTTGAGATTCCACATGAATTTTAGGATCTTTTTTCTAAAAAAAAAAAAAAAAAATTCTGTAAAAATACCAGTGGAGATTTTGGTGGGGATATCATCGATCCATAGGTCACTTTGGGTAGTATGAACATGTGAACAATAAGATAGTTCATCTGGTACAGTAGGTGATTAAGTTTTAACTTGTATCTTTCCTTTGGCCTCTATCACTTTTCAGCATGTCAGCGTCCAACAACCCTCTGCTAATGTATGCTGTTTCTTGAAATTTAGTAACTAGGATTGCTAAATTAGAAACCGTCTCTTTGAACTCACTTTAATTTCACTGCCCGTGATGTAAGGGCCTATAGGTAGATCCCGGTATCTCCTACAAATCACATTCGTGGGCTCTGTGACAACTCTTTTCTGCTATGTTCATGCCACTTTTTCCAGACAGGTACAGGATCAAAATTGGATTTCCAAATGATTAAAACTAACAAGTCCAATTGATTGACATATGCAAATATTTCACACAGAGATTTCTTATGTCTAGTGCACTGCTCCTCACACCAATTGTAGCAGATTCTTTTTCAAATATAAAATTAAATAAAATCAAAGCTGCTCTAGTTGAAGATGGGATGGAAGTCATAGAGCCTAGAGTTCACCTCTCTCCTTCACCTTCTTCTCTTCCCCGTGATATCCACTAAGGAATCCTGGGGCTCCACAGAACACAGCTAGAAGCCAAAGTTCTAGGGTCTCTTTCTAATGATAAGTATAAAAGAAGATGCTAACAAAGTGTGTAAGATTTTTTCCAAAAGAGTAAACCACCTCCTACTTGACTCCATTGCTAGGAACTAGTACCATATGATCACTGGAAGCACTCAGTTTGAAATTAGGAATTCTGCACTCTGTTGTGTGTTCTTCTGACATTCTTTGTTACTAGGCAAGCCATAAGACTCACCTGGCAGCAATCGCGTACCCCTAAAGCCTGATGTCCATGGCCTGTCAGGTGGAGAAGTAGCCTGCTGGCTTATAAATGAGATCCAGGTTGTCGAAATGAAATGTACATTGTACTAGCTGTTATAGCTACCTTAGTTGTATAGAGAGATTCTAGAATAGATATTTTAGACAAAGAAAGAAGCTAGTGTTTACTGAGAATTCTACTGCTGCTACTAGTTTCTGCTTACTAGCTCTGAAACGGTCCAGAGGATTAGGCAGCCATGAAGCACTATGTGGTTGCTAAATGACAATTAGGAAAGCACATCCAATTTTTATCAGTGTTTGTGAAAGGATATTTAAAGTAAGCCAACATGTCTGTGATTTGGGGGATTTATTTGTACTGTTTGTTTGCAGGAATCACAACAAAGAAAACCCATTATTTAGTCAGGGAAATGGTGTGGATGTTCATACAATGAGGATTTGAGTCAATCAGAACTCAAAAAAGCACAGTTTCTGATGGGTGAGAATGAGCTTTTCTTGACCCAGAGAAAAACACTCACATTCCCATCAGCCCTCCCTGCCCCCACCACAAAACTATAGTAGGTATATTGGCAGTTGTAATTGGCATGACTTGCCCTGTGATCTTAAACAAGTTACTTAAAGTCTCTGAGACCTGATTACCTCATCTATAAGTTGGGAATCATAAATATATATTCAGAGGATTAATGTGGGGGATTAAATATCTATGCAGAAGTCCAGCAGACACACAGATGACCGTCAAGAAAGCAGTCATAATTCATAGTAACATATGAGTAAAGGCCAAGCCATGGCAACGCTTTTCCCATCTTCCTCCAGTCATCTGCTCTCTGCTCCACGTGAATAATGAAAGAGGGAAAACCTCTTCTGTTTAATGAATAAACAGATAAATGGTTTCATTATCGGATACACTGACAAGTGGATATCAACCCTTGGGCACCTTGGGTTTTGTTGTTTTTTTTTTAATTCTGGATTAACTGGTCTAGGATGGTACCTAGCTATAAGATATTCTTAGCAAACACCCCAGGTGTTTCCATGTGCACCATGTGCACTCAAGTTGAGAACCAATGACTTGAAATGTTAAGTGGTTTCCTAATTCAAGATTCTCCCCACTCCGATTCATTCTCTAGGGCACTGGTTCCAATAGTCTTCCCAACAATCACATGTGACCTTGTCATCCCCCTGTTTAAAAACCTTAGCTTCCTTTGCTTGTAGCAAAGATAGTAAATATATTCCTGTGTACCAACTCCAGGACTGAGACGTTTTAAAGCCCTATGTAGGGGAGGATTTCAAGGGTCGGCCAGAGCTCATCAGGAAAGGACACCATTCATACCAGATTGGAGAGACTGCCATGAGGATGGAAAGGAGGGAGCTCTGGGATTTGCCATTCCCAACATATACAATAAAGCCAAAGCTCTAACATGACGTGAACATCCCGCACAGGTTATTTCTCTAGCCGCATGTCTGCCTATGAGTCAAAAGCTACATCCACAATCAATTCCTTATTCTCTTATTTTTCCTCTCAAGCATGAAACCTTAACTCCGTGACTTTGCCTGAAATGACATTGTGCTCCTTTCTTCACAATAATCTCCTAATCCTACTTCAAGATTCAGGTCGAAGGTCACCTATTCTGTGAGGATTCCTGACTCCCCTGAATATAATTAGTCTCTCTCTCTCTCTCTCCCTCTCTCTCTCTCTCTCTCTCTCTCTCTACCTCTAAGCTGCATAACATTCTCCCCCCATATTTATAACTGTTTTGTCACACCATATGGTAATTTACTCTATGTTTACATGCTTGACTCCCCTAATAGACAATGCACATCACTGATGCTCAGTACATGTTGATTGGATGGATGGATGGACGGATGGATTCCTTGGCAGCAGATACTATCACTTACTCATCTTTGTTTCCCAATGCCCGGCAAGTAAGTGACGCATAGTAGGAGTACAGGAGAAGTCTACTGTGTGACTGAATAGTGTGTACAGGCTCTGTCGCCACCCATATGGCACAGTAATCTGGGCTTGTTCTGAGTCACAAATCACAATCTGGCAGAAAACTTCCATTTGGAGAGACTGTTCCCCACAGCAGCTTTTCCTTTCAGTCTTTGGGTGTATTTTGTTCCCTATTCAACAGGAAATAATTGAATGTTAGCACTGACTTAAAAATAACTCGGGAAGCTATAAAAATTGTAAAGGGCCTATTAGTAATATTGCACAGGATACTTTAAGGCAGCCCTTCAGAGCACCAGGCATCTAGCTCCCAGTTTCTTTCTGCACTGACGTGGCATGGCACATGCTGTTCTTATCAGTGTGGTCAAGGCAGCCCATCAGCCCCTCACAACCCTCTCATGTGTAAATGAGCCTTACTGACTGCTCAGTGTGGCAAGCCTGACCAGCTGCTAAGTGTGGAGTAAATGAAAAATTCTCAGGGAATGTTCAGGATTGTTGCTAATCAACTCACGTTGTGTGGAAGAAGTGTTGCATCCATCCTTTTTCACCCCATCCCGTCTGAAGGAGAAGTGCTGTACTCTCTCTATCAATTAAAGGTGAGATTCTGCCCCCAAAGAAAATTTCTTATATGCATGACAATGCTGAGATTCACAAAGAGTTAAGCTTTTTCAATTCCTTGTGATTTACTCATTTAAATCGGCATCGCTACAGAGCAGAAACTATTTTGGCTCTATGCATAAGTGGAATATCTAATATAGAATTACATTATAATGAAATATGCATTAACGCAAGCCTCATAAAGTGCTTTTCATGTTCTGCGGGCATCCAAAAGTTTAAAATTCATATAATCTTATTTTAGTTGCTGCTCAAATGATGATACATCAGGTTAATATGCTTAATTAAAAGTCATATTTGAAACATTCAGAGGGATAGTTAATTCGCTATTGACATTTGCTATAACACAGTTAAGCATTGTGGAAACAAGACAATGGGATATGTCACTTCTGTTAGGAACAGAAGGAGGATATTTTATTATTTTTAGGAAACAGCATGTGTTTGACACCTAGGAAAATGCAGCTAACCATGCCCTAAAATATCTGCCATTAATACTAAACTTTTGGTTAAAGAGACAACTCTCAAAATAATATCCAAACCACTTTTAAATAAAGATTAATGAGAAACAGATACTTTGAAGCACTATTTATTCCACAATTCAGATGTGATTTGTTGGCTGCTGGGCATATTCCTTAGAAAGGGGATCACGACTGTCCCTTTCAGTTTCTGATGAGCTAGCTGTCCCCAGTGTTGAATGTGAGATTGAAACTGATCAAGTTCACCCCTTACCTGTTGGCACTGAATTTAAAATAAACTCCTGAGTTCATTTCATTTTGAAACGTCTTGCCTTCCAATATATAAAGCTTTATCCTTTTATTCCCCTGCCTTGAAGTCCATGTTTACTCTAAAATGGGCGGTCATCTGCTGTCACTGCTGCTGCCAACTGTCTGGCCACCAGTGACCAGGTCGCACGGCCTTCCTCACCTCCCCATCTGTCTCCTCCACCCAGAGTTGAATTCTGGTCTGGGGGTCATGTTCAGGCCAAATTCTACTTTCCTCAAATAGCCCTGCCAGCAATTTTTTTCAGTATTTTGAAGACTTTCTCAGGATTTCCTCCTAATTATCCTCTCTCCAATACCACGAAGAGAAAACACAGGTCAGCCACAGAGCCCAGGGCCAGACCTGCAGGGAGGAGGGTGAACGCTTGGCTAAGAGGGAGTCCATGTCCCATTATGTTCCCTCTGCGCCCTGGGACACGAGGCTCTCGTGGCTAAGTTGGGGTTCCCAGGACCCAGCAGTGCCAGGATGCCACAGCCCCTAAGGAGGAGGGGAGCCACTGTCTCCAAAAGGGGGAACTGCTGGGTGGTCAGGGAGATGGAGGTAAAGCTCCCTCAGCCAGAGAAGAGTGCCTCTCTATCAGCCCCGAGGACACTGGACCTGCCCACCCATCAGCACCGCCACCCACTGAGCCAGCCAGTGGGGGCCGCTGGAGGCAGAGACATCCTGCAGGCCTGCAAAGTGAGGATGGTGAGTGGGGTTGAGCCCAGTTTCACCAATATTACTACCCCCTCATCTCTCCCACCACCAAGAACTTGAGGGGAAATTAAAGCTGTTTTGCTGATCAACGATTTCAGATTTCTTGTCTTTAGAGATCTGGTGCTACCAATGCAAAGGAATTTCCTGTGCAGGCTCTCCAACTGTATTTTTGGCTATTTTGTTCTAATGAGCACCCTGTTCTGTCCCTGGCCTCAGGTTGTTATCATTTTTCTTTACTCATCCATCAACTCCCCTACTGCCACTTCCACCCCAAACACACATAAGCACTCACCTTCAATGGACAAAAAATAACCAGGTTGATAAGGTTGCCCTTAGAAGGAAACATTCCTTATGCTGGATACGGGGTTTATTGCGAGTATTAATGTATTGCTTGGGATATGGGTATGCTGGGACTGGAAAACAATTCCCTATTCTTAAGTGGTTGGAGTCTTAAAAGTTGGCCGTTTTACTCCGTGACCCTTTTAGAGCAAGTGCCACTTGCAAAGGTCAACTTGAGTAGAAAGTTCAGGGCCCACAGCAAGGCAATAAGTTATATTTTCGGGACTCTTTTGGCAAGAACCTTAAATGGGCCAGACATGGTCAAGCAAAATTGACAGCAGGATATTAAACAGCACAAAATATTCAGACTTGCACACAGGAGGGGACGGTGTTACAAGAAAGGAAAGATCCAGATACTGTTAACGGTCCCTGGGGTCCAGGAACAAAGAGAGTATCGGGGGGAATGGATCAAGCTAATCAGGAAGAACAACCCAAATATCTGCCAGCAACTAAAGACATCTTGTGTTAGAAACAGGAGGGGCATGTGTACAACATGTGGAGGCTAGGAAAGTTCAAGGAAATGATCACCAGGGTTCCAGAGTGACAGAAATTGCTTCCAGGTGGTGAGTTGGAGGTTCTGATAGAGGAGATGGCATTGGTCTGGGCTTTGAAGACTGCATAGGGTTTTAAATCAAGAAGATGGGGAGCGGGGAATGATTAGGGTTATCCAGACTTTGGCGTCATCTCAGCATCTCATGAAGAGGATGGAAGAAGTTTACTTGCCTCTCTGTAGTTCCCTGTTGCTGTGTTTTCAGGCTGTTAACAATAGCTGGGTGAAATAATAGTTTACCATTACCAAAGTTGAGCATCACCAAAGATTTTAAAGCCAAAGGGAGTATGAACTACTTTTTTATTTTTTTAATTAATAGACTTTACTTTTCAGAGCAGTTTTAGATTTACAGAAACACTGAACAGAAAGTCCAGAGTTACCATATACTCAATCCCCTCACATGTAATCTACATAACATTTATGAATACATCTACTTATTGTATTGGTGTGATTCATTTGTTACAATTGATAAGCCAATATCAATACATTAGTATTATCTGAAGTCTGTAGTTTTCCTTGAGTTTCACTCTTTGTGTTGTACATTCTGTGGGTTTTGACAAATAGGTAATCATATGTATCCACCATTACAGCATCATATGTAATTGCTTATTTAAAGGAAACTCAGATTTTGACTTCTAGAGATCCATCCTTGATTAAAACACATGCAGGCAGGGAAAATAGACAGTGCTTGTTCATAAGGCCGAAATGTCCATAGAGCCAGGCGCGGTGGCTCATGTCTATAATCCCAGCACTTTTGGAGGCAGAGATGAGAGGATTTTCTGAGCCCAAGGGTTTGAGAACAGCCTGGGCAACTTGGCAAGACCTTGTCTCTACATTAAATCAAAATATTAGCCGGGTGTGGTGCTGCATGCCTGTAGTTGAGGTAGAAGGATTGCCAGAGCCCAGCTCGTCGAGGCTGCAGTAGCCATGATCATGACACTGCACTTCAGCATGGGTGACAGAGTGGGGCTCTGACTCAAAAAAAAAAGTTCATATAGAAAAACTTGCCTTGTTGACATGCATTGGAAATAGAGTGGAGGTGTGGGAGCCTTTCAGAACTTTCTTTTTCTTAGTAAGAAGATCTAATCCAACTTTGCAACTTCTGGTGGAACATGGAAGTTGGCATTTAGACTAGGCCTTGCTCAAAGAGTTTAGAATGGATTTAGAAGAATTGGCACTGCTCTTCATAAAAACTACTGCATGTACTTGATTTTTCCCCCCTCTAGATAGCCTGGAACATCTGCACCTACTACCACATTCTTGAACAGTGATCTAGTCTGGGTCCAAATATAGTCACAAGTTCCCTTCACTACATATCCAAAATTCATACATGTTTTCTTTCCATTATTGCTAACAACTTTCTATTGGATTTTCTGTGAATATTCACATATAACACACTCATCAGGTTGTTGAGGTCAGAACATCCTGTTAATCCCAAGTTACATTTAGAGAAGTACTCCAAGTACATTGAGTAAAAAAGATGGTAGGGGATATGTCTGTATCTCCAGGAGATGGCCATAGATGGAAGATGTTTGTGGAAGAACCAAGAAGAGGGGCGGGGAGAGGGTAGATGTGGGGAGGTGGGGGGTGGGAAGAGGAAAATACATCTAAGTTTAAATGATGGGAAACAGGAAAAGCCTCAGGTCACAAGTACTAGAGGTCAAAGGAAATGGAACAAGCAAAATTGACAAAATCCATGTCTCTGTTTCCTCCAGAGTTAAGATTCATGTTGTGCCATATGGTACGCACTATGAGATTTCTTTCTGCGATGTCTGGTCCAGTGTCCAAGTTGATTTTCCTTTTCTTCTTTCCCACATTTAAGAGGAAGATTACTTTATCATTCATTCACCCCTCCTCTACTTCACCCCCTCAAGTCTACTTTGATCGATTTTTTTCTTCTTAAATTGTGGAAGGCAGTGGTTTTCTAAGAGAGGAGGTGTAGCCTTCACTTGGATTTATCATTTGCCATTTTTGGAAAATTGAGACTTCTTTCCTCTTTATCTCTATCTGAAAGAGCCTCTACAGGTGAGTTCTGGTTGAAATTCCAGAGGAATATATTTCTAGTTCCCCATTGTACTCTCAGACTACTTGCAGGGACCTTTCATATGCTTTTTCAACTAGAATTATCCTAAGAAGACTTCTTTTTAAATGTGTGTACTCTGTCTACTGACAGATTCAAGGAGATCATTACCACTCAGGAAAAAATTACCTTATTTCACCCCAGGATATATGCACAGGCGAAAGCAAACGGGTCCCTGACAGACTCCTGTGACCTTTGATTTTCAGGGCACAAATATATAACACCTCACTGATTCAATACATATTTATTTAGTGCCTACTGAGTGCCAGGCACTGTACTAGATGCTAAGGATAGATGACATGGACCCTGTTATCATGTGGGTTACTACAAAGTATGGGGTGGGGGGGAGAAACAAAAATCAAAATAAGCAAGTGGAATAATTATACAGCACAGTGTGATCGTTATTTGTCATAATGGACAATAACCACAGAAGGAAAAACTACATTAGAGAAGGTAGTCAGGGAAGGTCTCTCTAAAATGGAAAATGAGAAAGAGACAACCTCATGAGCAGCTGAGAGAAGAGAATTCCCAGCAGAAGGAACAGCATGTGTAAAGTCTTGGGGTTGGGGTTCGGTGGTAGAGAGCATAGTGCCTTTAAGAAATGTGAAGAAGGGCTGGGCATGGTGGCTCAAGCCTATATTCCCAGCACTTTGGGAGGCCGAGGCGAGAGGACTGCCTGAGCTCAGGGGTTTGAAACCAGTATGGGCAACTTGGAGAGACTTCGTCTCTACAATAAATCAAAAAATAAGCTGAGTGTGGTAGCGTGCGCCTGTGGTTCTAGCTACTTGGAAGGCTGGGGCAGAAGGATCGCCGGTGTCCAGCAGGTCGAGGCTGTGGTGGCCACAAGTGTGCCACTGCACTCCAGTCTGGGTGACAGAGTGAGACTCCGACTCAAAAAAAGAAAAAAAGAAATGTAAAGAAGGCCAGTGTGTCAGACAGACCATGCAGGGACTATAGGCAGGCTAAGGGGTGGAGATTTTATTCTAAATGAACTAAGTATCCACCAAAGAGTTTTAAGCAGGAGATCCAATTTACTTTTTCACATATCCCCCTGACTGCTGTCTGTAGACAATTGTAGGAAAGCGAATGTAGCATCTCAGAGACCAGGTATTCAGCTGAGGTGTCAAGGCAGGCGAGAGGCAATAGTGGCCTGGATACAGGGAATCTTGAAAGCTAGTGTGGGTACAAGGATATTCAAAACCTCCTTTCACTGCACATCCCAGATCTGTATTTTTTTTTCCTTTCCAACTTTTTTTGGGGGAAACAACATTTTATTGAATTTTCTGTGAATATTCACATACAACTGAATATATGAAGTTCTCACAGAGCAGTTGCATATGCATGAATAGAAAACCAATACCAAGTGATATTAGAACTTCAACCATAAGAAAACAGAATCAAACTTCTTAAAATAAACACTAAACCAGGACACATCATGATTCCTAAGTATTTATTGAGTGCATGTCTGTACATTCCAGAACATGCACAAGTGATGTTTTACACACTCCTCTGTGTTTGCCTTAAGTTAATCCTATAGGCAGGGATTAGGTCTGCAGGACTTGCTTTTGAGAGTTACTGACAAGGGACCAATAGACCATTCACAGCTGTCTCTGCTGATGGTACTGACCAGCACAAGATCCAAAAATTGGAAACCCCATACAGGCCAAAGGGGCATGTCCTGTGGAACTGGCCAAGGACCTCCAGGAATATCTCTGGTCCTCAGTTTCTCCTGCCCACAACCTCCTAACCCTTAGTAAAGTCAGGAAGCCTTTACACCCTGCTTTGCATATGTGGTGTGAAAAGCAATGTCATGACCTTGGAGGCCCACAGTCAGGGACAGAGGAAAACACCAGGACAGCCATGTAGACCTTACCAGAGCAAAATCCAGTCTGACAGTGAGCTCTGTCTGAATTGAGGCCAAGGGCAAGGTTTTGAATTACAGAGGGTGGGGAAATGAGAGAGAAGTAGTTGACTGTATTCCACAAGTCTAGTAATGAATATTAAACAAGGCCAATGCTACAGGCACTTCCTGGCACTCAAAGCTTTCATTGCTTGAGCACTGTGTTAGATGTTTTTTATTTTATTTTATTTTATTTTATTTTATTTTATTTTATTTTATTTATTTATTTATTTGAGTTGGAGTCTCACTATTGTCACCCAGGCTGGAGTGCAGTGGCACACTCACGACCACTGCAGTCTCCACCTGCTGGGCTTAGGCAATCCTTCCACTCAGCCTTCCAGGTAGCTGGAACTACAGACGCATACCTCCACACCCAGCTAGTTTTTGTGATTTATTGTAGAGACGAGGTCTCACCAAGATGCCCAGGCTGGTCACAGACCCCCAGACTCAGGCAATCTTCTCGCCTTGGCCTCCCAAAGTGCTGGGATTACAGGCTGAGCCACCATGCCCGGCCGTGTTAGATATTTTAATATGCATTTTCTCTTTCAATTCTTGCATGAATCGCATTCTACAGATGTAGAGACTCTGGGGTTGAGGGAAGGGTAAGTGACATGGTGATACAACCAGTAAAGACATATTTAACCAGGACTACCAGAGCATGAGCTCAGAACTATTCTCGCTCTTGTGGAAAAAGAAGACATGTTAGAGGTTTGTATTGTTTTTCATTATTATTTTATGATTAGTAAGAAGAGACAGAAGCAAAAAGAAGAAGAAAATATTAGTCGTCCGCAATCTCACTAACCAGCAGAAAGACTTCAGGACATTTTCACATATTTTTCATGGAAGGCTTTTGTTCAGGGTAGTGACATTATTTTTAAAAGATTAAGCTGACTAGTGCATGAGGTGGGAGAGGCAGACGAGAAAGGAAGCCCTTTAAGAGGCTGCCCCAGGTTGCTGGGGAAGCAGCTACTATTTACTGAGCGTCCTCACTGCACTGGCACTGCCCTCAGTCCCTCTCATTTACTCTCGTGCTCACTCAGCCCTCAGAGGCACTTATTGCTCCAGAGATGGAGGAATTTACCCCAGGTCACACACAAGCAAGAGGAAGGTCCCTGGCTGAGACCAAAAACCAAGTTGGTCCAACTCAAGAGTGCCTTCCCACTAGGCTTGCTGGATTGCTTCTTGGCCTTTTGACTAAGATCAAGTGTAGGCTCGTTGGAGCCTCGGGACCCGGAATGGACTGTGGAAATAGAGAGGGAAAGGTTTCTGGTCTTAGACCAGGCTCCCTTGTTGCCTGGGAAACACTGTTGTGACCCCGCATTGTTCCTACTCATTCTGTGGGTCTTGCTCGAGGAAGGCTGGTGCTATGCCCAGCCTTAGAGCAGTGCTTTAAGTCAAGCAAAGGAGAGAGGTGATGGCTACAGCAAAGAGCAGCTGCCTCTCCTCAGAGGGAAGGACCTTCCACCTGGATGTCATCTTCACCCCCAAGAGCAGACTAACAAATATAGTGGAAAAACTGATGGATACACTAGGATGAGATATATAAAACCAACTAAATAGTTGGAAGATTAAGTAACTATGTTCTTAAGCTGACAGACTGAATGAAAACTAACATAAGCCAGATTTGAGAATCCATTTTTAAAATATCAGTATCCTCAGGGTACATATGTATTATAAATAGAGCTGTATGTTGGGGCAGAAAGCAAACATAACTACCTTTTTTTAGGTTTTATTTCTTTTGTATTTGTACAGACGTGTAGATACATGTGAAATTCTGTTACCTGTATATAGTGTTTGATGATCAAGTCAGGGTATTCAAGGTGTCCTTCACTGAGTACAACACACTTTTTGTTAAGTATAGTCAATTTACTGTCAAATATTGAATTTGTTCCTTCTATCTTACTGTATGTTTGTACCCTTTAGCTCAGTTCTCTTCATCCTCCTCCCTCCTCCAACTCACGCATCTCTGTTATCTATCTTTCCACTCTCTACCTCCATGTGATCATATTTTTGAGCTCCACATATGAGTGAGAACATGTAGTATCTGTCTGTGACTGGCTTATTTCACGTAAGATAATGACCTCCAGTTCTGCAAAGATTGCTATATAGGAAAGACACCTGCACTACCTGCACTCACATGTTCATCAAGCACAATTTGCAATTGTAAAGATATGGAATCAACTTAAATGCCCATCAACTGATCAGTGAATAATGAAAATGTGGCATATAGAGACTATGGAATACTATGCAGCCATCAGAAAGAATAAAATCATGCATTCTGCAGCAACTTGGATGGAACTGGAGAACATCATCCAAAGCGAACTAACACAGGAACAGAAAACCAAATACCACATGTTCTCACTTATAAGTGGGACCTAAACTAAGGATCTGCAAAGACATAGAGAATGGGATAATGGACACTGGAGCCTCGGGGGGAGGGGAGGGGCCAAAAAGGGTACAATGTGCACAGGTGGGGGTGGTGGGTACACTGAAATAAAAAATACATAATAAATAAATAAGATAATGACCTTCAGTTCCAGCTGTGTTTCTACAAATGACATGGTTTAGTTCTTTATGACTGAATCACATTCCATTGTATACATACCATATTTTCTTTATCCTTTCATCTGTTGATATTTAGGTTATTCTATATCTCTGCTATATTGTATACAATACTGCAATAAACATGCAAGTGTGTGTGTCCCTTTGACATATGGATTTCTACTCCTTTGGGTAGATTCTCAGCAGTAGGGGGACTGCTGGATTGAATGGCAATTCTATTTTTAGTTTTTGAGAAATCTCCATGCTCTTCCCTATAGTAGCTGTACTAGTTTACATTCTTACCAACAATATACAATTTTTCCCTTTTCTCCACATCCTTGTCAACATCTGTTATGTTTTGTCTTTTTCTTTTAGATTTAAGGGGTACATGTGTAAATTTGTTACGTAGATATATTGCGTGATGGTGAGGTCTGGGCTTCTATTAAGCCCATCATCCAAATGGTGTACATGGTGCCCAATGAGTAGTTTTTCAACCCTTGCCCCCCGCCTTCTTTCCCCTTTAAGAGTCCCCAGTGTCTGTTGTTCCCATCTTTATGTCTGTGTATACCCAGTGTTTCGCTCCCACTTATAAATATTCCGTTTTCTGTCTCTGTGTGAGAGTTCACTTAGACTAATGACCTCCGTCTGCATCCACATTGCCGCAAAGGACATAAGTGCATTCTTCTTTATGGCTGTGTAGTATTCCATGGCATATATGTACAACATTTTCTATATTTAGTCCACTGTTAATGGGCACCTAGGTTGCGTCTATATTTTTGCTATTGTGAATAACGTTGCAATAAACAAACAGGTGCAAGCAAGCGTCTTTTTGGTAGAGTGATTTATGCTCCTTTGGGTACATATCCAGTAGTGGGATTGCTAGAAATGGTAAATCTCATTTTAGTTCTTTGAGAAATCTCTAAACTGCTTTCCTCAGGAGCTGAGCTAGCTTGCTTTCCTACTAACAGTGTATGAATGTTTCTTTCTCTCTGCAACCTCACCAACATCTGTTGTTTTTCAACTTTTTAATAATAGCCATTCTGACTGGTGTGAGATGGTATCGCATTGTGGCTTTGATTTGCATCTCTCTGATTATTAGAAATATTGAGCATTGTTTTCTTGCCTTCTGGCTTTTTGTATGTCTTCTTTTGAGAAATGTCTATTCATGTCTTGTCCACTTTTTAATGAAGTTATTTGCTTTTTCCCATGTTTAATTTTCTGAGTTATTTGTATATTCTGGATATTAATCCTCATCAGATGAATGGTATACAAATATGTTCTTCCATTCAATAAAGTTTCTCTTCACTCTGTTATTTCTGTTGCTGTGCAAAAGCTTTTTAGTTTAAATAAGTCTCATTTGTCTATTTTTGTTGCCTGTGCTTTTGAGGCCTTTGTCATAAATTATTTGCCTAGACTGAAGTCCAGGGGAGTTTTCCCTAGTTTTCTTCTAGTAGTTTTATAATAACAGGACTTACATTTAAATCTTTAATTCATTTTGAGTTCATTTTTGTATATGGTGAGAGATAGGGATCAGTTTCATTCTTCTGCATTTGACTATCCAATTTGCCCAACACCATTTATGGAAGAGGGTGTCCTTTTCCCAATGCAAGTATTTGTTGGTTTTGTTGAAAATCAGTTGGCTATAAGTAAAACATAACCATCGTTTAAGAATACACTGTACAAAGACCATGCCAGACTCCCTGGTCTTCTAAACCTTTTCTAAAAATCTGTAGCGTCCTATTTTGTACTATTTAATACCCTAAAAATATTATTTGAAATTTCTGGTTTGAACATGCCAAAAAAAAAAACTCTCAGAACCACTGAGGAAGTATTAGTTCACAGGTAAAATGAGGTATAGATCCTGTCTCCTCTTTCCCTCATTGTATTAGTCAGGTTTCTCCAGAGAAACAGAAGCAATCAGATCAAATAGATTAGATAACAGAGAGATACATGCACACATACATTATAAAGCATTGACTCATACAGTAGTTATGGAGTCTGATAGGTCCCAAGGTCTGCACTTGGAAAACTGGAGACCCAGGAGAGCCAAAGGTGTATTTCCAGTCTGAGTCCAAAGGCTTTAGAACCAGATGAGCCAATGGTGTAAGTTCCAGTCCAAATCCAAAGGCAGAACACCAATGCCCCAATTCTAATACAGACAGACTGAATTCTCTCTAACTCAGTCTTTTTGGTCCACTCAGGCCTTCAACTAATGAGGTCCACCTATGTTATGGAGGGATGGAGGGTCATTTGCTTTACTCAGTCTACTGCCTTAAAGGTTAACCTCGTTCAAAAACACTCTCACAGATACACACCCAGAATAATATTTAACCAAATATATTGGTATCTTGTGGCCCAGTCAAGTTAGCACATAAAACTAATCATCACACTGGTGAACTATCTAAAAAAGGAAGAAGGAATGAGTTAACCCAAAAAGTCAGGACTCATCTCCTTGTATTCTCACAAGCCAGAGACTGCAACTCCATGGCAGAAACCCTCCTCCTCAGAAGTCAGTGGAAGGTGACTTCTCCTTTTGACCAGCTGAGATGAGGAAGACTATCCTACTAGGGTAGAGCAAAGGCTTCTAACTTGGGATCCAAGGGCCTAAAGCCATTATCCAGATGTTGTGGGGATGTTCACCTATCTGCAGGGAGATGCTGCTACACCATCAGACTCCCAAAGGGTCTGTAGCCTAAACAGGTTTTAGAATCACAACTCCGGAGTGAACAGAGCATTCCTTAAAGAGCTAAAAATCAGAAGCAAGAACCATTGGCATTTCATATATATTTGAATTGAATTCTAAAATATTCCTTGGCTACAAGAAGAAATATACTTCAGAATGATGGATGCACCATTTCAGCTGACTCTTTGGGCCTTACTGATTATATAAGCATTGTGTGAGGGAAAATATCCTAAAACATAGATGCCACACAGACCACTGTGCCCATAGCAGACCCCTTGGTCTCACTGGAAACAGAAAATACAAAGTTAGAACACGAAGCTTCCAAGTGAAGGGCAGCCAACAAATAGCTGGTGGTATTCACGGGAGTAAACATATGAAGCAAAGCTCACCCTGGGAGAAACACCTGCTGGAATGGGAAGGACTGTGGGTGGCCATGCCTGAAGACAGGCCAACAAGGGTTAGAGAACTCCTCTGTGCAAAGGGAAGGCCTCGGTAAATTCCACCCACCTCCCTCCCTTCATATCCATACCTGTCATCACTCTGGCAAGTCTGCTGTGATTAAAAATATACTGCCTTGCTCTGCAATGGAGGTCACAGTAAGCTGAGCTTCTAAGTAAAAGTGAGAAGGGCTTCCGGTCTCATCCCCCAAAGGGTTACTTGTTAGTTTGGAATCACCTTCATGTATTAGTTCCTAGAGTTGTTACAACAAAGTACCACAAACTGGGTGGCTTAAAACAACAGAAATTTATTCTCTCCCAGTTTGGGAGCCTAGGTGTTTAAGAGGAAGGTGTCAGTGGGGCCATGCCTCCTCCAACGGCCCTAGAGAAGAATCCTTCCTTGCCTCTTCTAGCTGTTGCCGGCAATCCTTGGCAATCCTTGGTTTATAGATGCGTCACTCCAATCTCTTCCTTTGTCTTCACATGGCATTCTCCCTGTGTGTTTGTGTATCTATGTATACATTTTCCTCTTTTTAAAAAGGCACCTGTCATATTGGATTTAGGTGCCCACCCTAATTCAGTATGACCTCATCTTATCTTAATTACATCTACAAAAGACCCTATTTCCAAATAAGGTCACATTCACAGCAATTGGGGATTAGGGCTTAAATATATCTTTTTGAGATACACAAATTCAATCCACAATGCTTTGGATGCAGAAACTTACTCCTTTTCCAATAAGAAATCTTTTCATTGGAGTGGTAGTGTACAGAGGACAAACAGTAATTCACTCAATCAGTATTTTTTGAGCACCTACTATGCACCAGTCCAGTTCCAGGCACTGAGGATGCCATAGTGAATAAAATGATTGAGGGGCCTTTCGTGGTGCAGTGGAGAGAGACAAACCATGAGCAAGCAAAATAACTTCAGAGAGTGGTAAAAACTGTCATCCCTGCCGCTCCAAAGACACCATTCAAGTAGCAAGGAACTAAGTGAATCTACAGCAGACAAACGACTCATGTTTCTAAGGCAGGCCGTGTCAAAAATCTTGAAGTAGCGGACACAGGTGACAGCACCATCCCATACACTATGCCATGGAAACAAAGGGACAGCTGAGGACTGTCACCCCCATTTCAGAGTCAGGAAAATAGAAACACAAAATGAAAGGCATTTGCCCCTAGTCCCTCTGGACCTCCATTTTCTCTGCTACCATTTTGCCCTGATAATCTTGCAGATGTTTCTTGTGAGGTTTTAAATTTCAATTTCAGCAGAAATCCTTAGTGGCTTGTCACCTTCCCCACTTAGCTTTCCCCCCAGTACGTCTATCCTTTAGGAATTTGTGACTTGCAACAGACTGCAAATGTCAGCCTGCGGAAAAGACAAATGATAATAATACGCTGGGTGTTGCAGCCTCTTTGCTAATTCACAGAGGCTGTTTCCAGAAAAACATTGCCTGCTAATTAAACAAACCCCTTTCTTCTGACAGATGAAAACGTGCGGAAGATCTTATCACTACAGATGGAGAGCGGCTACTGTCCTGCGAGGGGCCTTTTTTTCCAAGGGAATTGACTTCTCAGGAACAGTAGTAAAAAGCTTTTGCAATAGGTAGAGCTCTGATCTTCAAAGCACTTGACAATCACTGATTAATTCGCCCCACACCCTGTGGGTAGGTATCGTTCATTAGCTACTGTTTGCAGATGGAAAACAGGAGGCAACAGCCAAAGTGGTTTTGCCAAGGTCAGAAAGGGAATCTGTGGAACACCCTGGTTGAGAACTCATGAAGCTCTTGCCCTGGGCTGCCAGGGGCCCAACTTGAGGGCCATAGTCTCCCTTTTGCTTTTATTCTCAGACTGCTCTGAGGGACTTTGCCAAATCAGACACCAGGGACCTAGATATGGGACTAGCTCCTAGTCATTGACCAGGTCTGCAATGAATCAGCTCCCATTTTATTTTATTATGTGCTATTTTAAGAAGCCAAATTTGTGACAGTTTCCATTATCTTTACATAGTGGGTGGTTTTGCTTTTTGTTTTGTTTTGAGTTTGACAATTATTTATTATAAGAAGTCAAAGTTATTTATTATAAGAAATCAAAGTCAAGAGAAGAGAATTGCGCTAATGACAGGTGAAATCAGAGCTAGTGACAGGTGAAATCAGAAGATAACCCAAGCCCAACCTTACTCTACCAACTCCTTTATTTAGCATGGTCACAATCTATGCTGTCTCTGTCACCTTTTTGGTTTCCCCTGTACCTCACCAGTCCCCCTCTTACAAGGTCAGCTCAAGCCCATCTCTCCCAAGAAGACTTCGATTAACATTAGTATCTCTTGTTGCTAATTCCCTTTGCCCTAACTCTGTCCTATGCAACCAGTCTTAAGAACCTGATTAACATCTACGTTCGTCTAGACAAGGGGTCTTATACCTTCTTTTCAAGCAGATAACAGAACTGGGTACCATAAGCTGAGTAAAAACCGAGAATGACAGTCAAGACTCCAACCCACATCAAGGAGAACTGGCAAGTTCTCTGGCAAGCCTGAGAGTTGGTATTCCATAAAAGGTAGCCATTCCTGACTGACAGGTTGTTGTGTTTTATTTGGGTCACTTCACGCACCTGGACAGTTGTTTACTACATTTGCTAGCTAATTATGAGGTCTGTGTGTAGTTACAAGTTCTACTCAACTACACTGTGTGTTCTGACAAGCAAATCACTTCTTCTCTCCATGTTTGTTTCCTTATGAGAAAAGATGCAGCTAGTAATATTTCTCTCATATTTACTTCACAGGGTTAATTGAATGTTACTTTGAGTTCCTCAAAAAATAGCACCTGCTTATCTTTCTTATTTTAGAGATTGCAGGAATGACAGCTTCTTCCTAATAATTTGCCCCCAATTTTTAATTTGTTTATTTCTCATCTTCCTTTTGAAATATCTTAGCCTTGATTTATTCAAAGGGTCAGATGCACCAAAGAGCACTTGTAAGTCAATGGTGAAACAATCTTAGGTGTCAATTTTGAAAGTAGATTGTCTGAGAAATAGTAAATATAAGACTACATCCACATCCAACCCCACTGCTGGTGTTTGCAACAATCTTCTAGAAATCCCATTGGGTGGCAAAGGCCTATAAAGAGATTGGGATAGGAAGAGATGGAAGAAAATTGAATACAGAATGTTTCAAACCTTAGACATAAATAATGAAATTTGTAGATGCTGCTTTTTTAAAAGAAAGAAAATAGATGCCTGCTTCCCCAGTAGCCACAGGGTCTACATTTTGGGTTAAAAAAAAAAAAACTGGTGGAAAACGTGATCCACAGATATCATCTGTCACCCCACTCCTCCCCCAAAGACCTCATCCTTCTGCTGGTATGGGGATGAGGAGAATTTTGACTAAGGAAAGTCTTTTAATTTAATCTCAGTAACACTGAGACATCCCGCCAGAGAGAAAAGCGAGGTGGCAAATGGATGCGAGTTCTCAGCTGTGGGCTCCTGGGAGGGCCGTCGCCGTGTTTGACAGGAGCAGCAGTCTCCTCTGGCTGGAGCTTGTCTCCGAGGGAGGCTGCCCTAGCCATTGTTACCATGTTCTCATTTCTCAGCGGGCCTACTGCCTGGCTGGACAGGGGGAGTGGCAAGTCCCTGCCTCATTTCTTTTCTCCTTCACAGGTAATTAGTGCCTTTAATCACTGAGGGGGCAACATTAGGGTGGTTATTTGAAGGGAGATCATTTATTTTTCTCCTGGAAGAGGTTTGCAGTAGAGATGTATCTGTGTGGTAATAACTGGATAACGATTATCAAGGGCTGTGTTTCAGGTCCTGTTCCTAGCACGGTGCAAGTATTAACTTATTTCATCCTCACCACAACCCCAGGATCAGAACTAGGCCCTCACCACCCATCAACCCTGCCAGGATGAGCCGACTCTGTCCCTGCAAAAATCTAATTTTTGTTTCTTTATTATTGTTATTTTATTTTAAATATGTGGGGTACAATTCAAGGTTAGGTAGACAAATGTTCATTATGCAGGTATACTTGTTGATGAGGTGTGCCCCCCGCCCCGGCAGTTTCCCACTACTGCCAATCCGACCCCCACCCTCCCTCTGACAGTTTCCCACTACTGCCAATCTGCCCCTGTCCTCCCCTGGCTGTTTCCCACTACTGCCAAACCCTTTCTTATATTATTACAATAGTCATTCAAGGTCCACTTATGAGTGAGAATATGTGATACTCGGTTCTTTGTTTCTGTGATAGATCACTCAGTATTATAGTCTCTAAGTCCATACAAGTTGCTGTGAAGTTCATAATTTTGTCCTTCTTTATGGCTGCGTAATATTCCATCATGTATATATACCACATTTTTTTTTACCCAATCCTCTTTTGGTGGGCAGCACAGTTGGTTCCATGTTTTTGCTATTGTGAATAATGCTGCAATAAACATGCATGTGCAGGTATCTTTTTCATAGAGTGATTTGAGTTTCTCCAGGTATATTCCCAGTAGGAGGATTGCAGGGTCATATGGGAGGTCGACTTTTAGGAAAGATCTAATTTTGATTTAATCTTTCACCCTCCCACTTGGTATTGGTGTGATCATGGGCAAGTTAGTTGACTTCTCTGAGCTTCAGCTTACTCACCTATGAAATGGAAATAACACATTTTACATGTGTTACTGCATTTAACTCTTCTAATAAGCCTCTGAACTTATTCGAAGAATTAAATGCAGTAATATGTAAAATGTCATAAGTACTCAGTATGAATTTGCTCTTAATATTGTCAATATATATTTCTTCTCCTTCCCTGGTAATATTCTGACTCCCAGCGAGCCCAATTTCCCCCACAGTCCTATTTTTGGACCATGTCAGATGGTCAGGGTTTTTCCAGTGCCCAGAGTGCATTACTTTCTATTTGCACTCCTGATGAGGGGCCAACGAGGTTTTTTTCTTATCATCATTGTGATATATCATTGGCAGTGCAGTCTTAAAGGCACAACCCCAAGGCACTTCACTAGCATGGAATACTCTCTGCTTGTTGTAAGCACCTCTTCTGAGAAGCACTGCAATGTATCAGAGGTCCTCTTGCCACCAGGTTTGTAATAACTGCTAGGCCTATATGCTCCCAGAGATTCTCATCCAGCCCCTCAGAGCACTGAGCACAAGATATTGAAGTTGCCCGTGTACATTCAGCCTCTCTCTCTCCAAAACAGGAGCAAGTTTGAGGGCAAGGACTATGCCATAATTACAGTTATGTCCCCATTGGTAGCAAGCTCCTTGACATATCGTAATTACACATTGTAAATGCTGGGTGGATCTATGAATAAATTTTTTTTTAAATAGCCATCCCTTTTGCTCATGTGGCCAAATCTGTAGTCTTGGGGATGGCAGATGGTTTTCAGTGGTTAAAGATGTGGGGGACGGTTTCACCTGGAGAGTTTCAGCAATGCAGCATTTCTTCCTCATATCTTAGCTTCTTGCCCTCCAACTTTCTATCCTCAATGCCCACCAATTCTAGCTGCCTCAGATCCATCCAGAATCTTGTCTGTTCAGAAACCCAGATACATATCACAGAACCCTCTGGATGTAGTGTTAGTCAAAGGGATTTAGGTGTCACTGTCTTCCCTCTCTGGCTTCTGATTTCTTTTCACCAGCTAACAGTTCTTCCCGGCTGCCATTGGAAACCTTTCTCTGCATCCGGTCCCCATTTCCTCCCTTTCTCTCCATATGTTCATGCTACCATTCCACAATGAATGCACATTTTAGGCTTACCCAAGGGAAGCATTAAACACTGGACTTATTTTAACCCTGCTCAAATGGGAATTCTTCCAATTTAAAGAAGAGAATGTAAAAACCTAAAATTGCTACAGACTATAGGAATCATTAAACCTCTTTGACCAAAAGGTCTTGATTACCTTATGGTTCCTAAACCGTGATCCTGACACGTGATTTTAAACTTAGGAAAATGACTAAATGGCATCTTCTAGTTCTTGTTGAAGTGGAAGGGAGGCTTGGCTAGGACCAGCCATCAACTCACTCCATGTGTGAAGCAGCAGAGGAAAAAGAAGTATACCACTGAGTTTTGTTTTGCCACACCACATAGTAGTACATCAACTCTCAAAGCACAAAGAATGCTTTATAAAGCTGAGCCAAACAGAATCTGCCCAGATGGAGCGTGTTGCCGTTAGAGGCCCTCACCACCCATCAGCCCTGTCAGGATGAGCCAACTCTATCTCTGCAAAGATCTAATTTTAGAGACATCAGAGCTTGGTTCTGTGTGCCCAGTATAATGGGAATAAAATGTGACTTCCATTCGTTAGATAACCGGAAAATGTACTAAAACCTGTCTTTACTGGGGCTTAGCGCTGATGCATCTTATTATTCTCCAAAATTGATAATCTTTATTTGATTCACCTTCCCTATCAGACTTCCTAGTAAGATTGCCCAATTGTATGGCAATTAATAACAACAGGACTCTGAAATTTTCTTAAGATTACACCTGGGTTTACTTGTTTCTGTCCATTAGACTCCTACCCCTCTGATGAGAACATCTTGAAAACCAAATAGTGGTTTGTATTTAACTTCCCAGGTGTTGAAGGGCCAATGGGAACAGCACTTCCCAACAGCCCATCAGCTACTCACTGTTGAGCGCAGTGATGAACCGATTCTAACAAGGGCGCCTCTGAGCTTCATCTCCGAGCGTGTGGCTCTTGCCCCAAAGCAGGGCTAGCCTGGCTGCCTCTGTCTCAGGTGATATTTTACCTCCAGTTTTGCAGACAGTGCCATGGCATTTACCCGGGGCCAGTTGAAATTCATGAAGAACAGCCAGCAGGGAAAAATTGGGGTTCATTTCATCTCTGTGATGTAGCCTCGGGGAGGGCTGGCTAGTGCGGAGAAGCAAAGATAAAGGAGAACTTTTGGGTCATCAGCTGGAGAAACTTCTTTCCTTCAGCCTGTTGGGAATGATTTAGAATGATCCGTTTCCATGGAGCTTTGTTTTAAATTCTGAGTTCATTTGTACCGATACTTGCTAATCAGTTTTAAGTGGAAACAGCTGCTCCATGCCACTCACATAGTCCCCTTTCAAACCTTGGAAAACTATCATTCAAACCATCCTCTCCCCACCCTGAAGCCTACTCAGGACAGCTCTGTCTGCCAGATTCTTGACCACTCTTCCCTGAGGTTGGCCCCTCTGTGGAGACAGGTCGTAAAGAGAAATGTCAACACCGTGTAGGAGAGGTTCCTGCACAGGGAGGATCACGAGATCCTGACATCTGATGATATGTAGCAGTTTGTGATCCCAGCAGCAAGGAACATGATCCACACGTGGTACCAGTGTTTCTCCTTCCATAGATGCAAGACACAGTTACTATGTGCCGTCAAACAGCAAAGTGTCATCTGGTAGGGATGGAGAAGATGCAGACCCCACTCTCAAGGAGCTCATGGCCCAACGGGGAGAGATAGAGGCTTTAAAAAAATCATGATACAAGCCGGGCTCGGTGGTTCAGCCTGTAATCCCACGCTTTGGGAGGCTGAGGTGAGTGGATTGCCTGAGCCCGCGGGTTCGAGACCCACCTGGGCAACTTGGCGAGACCTCATCTCCACAATAAATCAAAAATGAGCCGGGCATGGTAGCGCGCGCCTGTAGTTCCAGCTACTTGGAAGGCTGAGGCGGAAGGATCGCCGGAGCCCAGCAGGTCGAGGCTGCGGTGGCCGAGAGCGTGCCACTGCACTCCAGTCTGGGTGACAGAGTGAGACTCCAACTCAAAAAAAAAAATCATGATACAGATTTCAGTGCCAGGATGGAGGTCGGCACAGGTGCAGCAGACTCAGAGGAGGGCTGCTGAGCTCCCTCTCCATCCCACCCATGACTTCACATCTGCAGCCCCACAAGAGAGACAGCTGTGGGGGCATGGCCAGCTGTGCCTGGGCCTGGCAGGGTCACTTCCTAGAAATGGCTCTGCCCAGTGTGGGATCAAGATGGAATGATCTCCTGTCAGCCTCCCAGCTCTGCTCTGCAGTGCTTCCCATAAATGGCATGCCCACTGGGAAGGCCAGCACCCCAGCCAGAGCCATTCCCCAGCATCATCTAGGAAAAGAGAGAGATGCTACCCAGCCCCTACCCAGAATTGTGAAGGCAGGAAAACCTGAGAATTTTCCAAAAGCCAAGAAGTCAAAAGATTGTGAACTTTCACTTCTCCATTGCTCTCAGGACATGAGTGTCTCTATCTGTAGAATGGGAATAACACTTCGAATATTGGGGGGTTTGTTTTATTTTTTAAACATTTTTGTGTTTTTATTTCAATTGTTTTAGGGGGTAAAATGGTTTTTGGTTACCTGGATGCGTTGTATAGTGGCAAAATCTGGGCTTTAAGTACACCTACCACTCCCACCTGTGCACATTGTACCCAGTAAGTGATTTTTCATTCCTCCCCTCCTTCCCACCCTCCCCCTTCTGAGTCTCCAATGTCCATTATACCATTCTCTATGCCTCTGCAGATCCTTAGCTTAGCTCCCACTCATAAGTGAGAACATGCAATAGTTGGTTTTCTGTTCCTGCGTTAGTTCACCTAGGATGATGTTCTCAATTCCATTCAACACTTGGAATATTTGGGGATGATTTAGGGTGCAAATGAAACTTTTGATATTCTAGCAAGGGGGTGTGAAGAAATCTTATGACCAAAAGGAATATGGGGGAAGAGATGGGAGTGGGGCTTTGTCTCTGGCTATTGTGGCTGCCAGGAAGAAGCAGGACTATAGCTTAGATGATTCTGCCTGTCTCAAAACTAGCTGGGCCCTGGTGTGTTTGTTTTGTGAATTATGTGTGGATCTATGTACCTAAGACTATAGGAGGAAAAAACAGAGAGAGAGAGAGAAAGAAAGGGGGCGGGGGACAGGGCAGGATTACATCTGTGAAAGACGGTTCTTACGCATCACTGGGTCCCTGCCCTCCATGAGTGGCCATTTGGCTGAGTTTGGCTTCAGAATCAGCAAGACACTTAGTGGGACTCAGGCTCCACTTTCTCAACCACAAAAGTGGCAACAGCCAGGCTAGGGATAGTGGCTCATGCCTATAATCCCAGCACTTTGGGAGGCTGAGGTCAGAGGATTGCTTGAGCCCAGGAGTTCAAGACCAGCTTAGGCAACATAGTGAGGACCTGTCTCCACAAAAAATCCAAAAATTAGTCAGGCATGATGGTATGTGCCAGCAGTCCCAGCTACTTGGGAAGGCTGAGATGCAAGAATCACCTGAACCCAGGCGGTCAAGACTATGATGAGCAGTAATCGTGCCTCTGCACTCCAGCCTGGGTGAAAGAGGGAGACCACAATTCAAAAAAAAAAATGGTAGCAACCAAACCTACCTTGAAGGACTCCATGAGGGTTGATTTGATGGTCTATGTGGAAGTCACTGGCTTGGTACTTGGTCCACAGTAGAAGATCAATTAATTTCAGGTTTTTTGTTGTTGAACTTTTTTAACTTCCTCAGTCTGTGTTCTGTTTCTGTGAATATTATAGCTTCATCAAAGTCTTCTAAAAGTCACCACCCGCCTGGGCAACTTGGCGAGACCTCATCTCTACAATAAATCAAAAAATTAGCCGGGCGTGGTAGTGTGCGCCTGTAGTTCCAGCTACTTGAAAGGCTGAGGCAGAAGGATTGCTGGAGCCCAGCAGGTTGAGGCTGCGACAGAGTGAGACTCCAACTCAAAAAAAAAAAAAGTCTTCTAAAAGGAATTTGTTAGCTTTCTTGCCCAGGGAGTGATCTGAACGAAGATATTTGAAAAGTGAGAAGGTATATGTCTAAAGAAGAGCTTGTTCTCTGGGATGGCAGATGGACTGGGAAATTCTTTGAGTCAGCAACATTATGGCAACCATGAATCTACCCTCTTGGTCTAAGCAATGGTCAGAAGTGTGAGAGATGAAAATCTGGGGATGACTTCAGTTCTCAAATATCTGGCATTATTGGAAAATAGTGATCAGCTGAACGGAAGGAGGATCAGGCGGTGGCCAAACACTGTAGCATGAGAACTCAGCTTTGAAAATAAGACCTTCCAGGCAGCTACCCAAAGAGTGAGTTGGATGAAAAAAAGTGTAGAAAATTACTTCTCTATCAGCTGCATAAAGTGAGGAACGTTTTCATCTACTAGGCAGAAAGTCAAGATGATGGAACAGATTACTTCACTGGGTCCCATCTCACTCTTGGCCTGGTGAGCCAGTGTCCAATTTGGAAAGGCTCTGTCCACCGCCCTGGTCTGTAACATCCAGCAGTTCATCTACCTTGCCCAGAAATAGTCAGGATAGAAGTTTGAGCAAAGATTCAAGAACGGCCTTTTTTCATATAAATGTTCATGCTCCCAAAATAACAAGGCCAGGCCTTGCTTTGTAGAGGTGCTTTTGTGACATTGCAATTAAGGGTCAAGCATTTAAAGCCATGTACTTTTCCTCCAAAGTGTATTTCCACTCCTTTTGACTTGCTGTTGGGTTGAATCTTGTGGCAAATGCATTTTTAACCATCCACCACCACCACACACACACACCCCCACACACACACCAGTTCTCGTTCAGTAAATGACAGATGTAGGTTATATCATATCCTCTGACATTGCGAGAGGGACATGATTATTTTCCTGGGCTGTTTCAATGCCCTGTTACCTAAGAAAGATTTAACAGACGAAATTGTCAGCATCCAGGCCTTATTCTGCCATGAAAATCTGAGCTTAATGCTTTGTTTCTCTGGTAGACAAATAGAATGTTTCTATTTCTCAGAAGGACTAACTCATTTAATTTCTTCTCCCTGTTGGGTAGGGAAGTGTGCTATATTTTCTAAGGCTGACTTCAGGAAGTTCTCAGAGAAACTAAAATACGTGTTGATGGCAGTCCTCACTCTTCATTCTCAAACTGCATAGGGTTGATATTTTGTACCCATGGGAGCAAAGTCAGCCAGAACCCATAGGTAGCGATGAAAGAACATTGAACATGGTCCTTCTCCCCATCCTTGTCAGCATAATCAGACATACGTCCTAAGAAAACGTGCTCTTCGAGAGAGGAGAAGCTTTTTTTCCCTTTTTTTTTAATTTTTATTTTTTGGTAATATATCACCTGCATCTAACACAACTGTCCTGGGGCCTAATCCTCCCCATTACTGTTGTCTTGTCCCACAGGGTTTGAAAAGATGTAGCCACTGACAGACAGCAGAAGCTCCCAACCCACCCAGGAGGGAAGTCTGCTTTTCCCAGACTCCTAGAGGAAAATTTCTCAAATCCTGGGAAAATTATCATGTGGCAGAAAGAGAATTTTAAATTGGAATAAGAAGTCCGGGTTCAAGCCCCACATCTGCCACTTAATTATATGCCCTTAAGCAAGTCATTCCTTCTTATGTTTTTAATTTCCTTATCTGTAAAACTGGGAACACAGACCTCACAAAACGGATGTTTGGGACACATGAGATGATGTGTGTAAAAGGTCTTGCTAGCTTGTGAAGTCCTATACAAATGTATGATAATAGTACAACCTTTAAATGTTTTTATTTCATTTAATTTCCAAACTAACCAGAAAAGAGGTCATAACCCACAGGCAAAGTGGGCACATTAATTTATTAAAGAGAATATTTCTGATCTCATACCAAGATAACATGCCATTTCACTTCTCCAGCCATGTAAGTTCCCTGTGTTATCCTTAGGCAGTCCCAAATGATCAAAATCTATATTTTCTAGGCATATTTACTTTGCTTTCTGGCTATCAGGGCTATTTTGCTGACTTTTCTGCATACTGAGTCATCCTTCTCTTTATTGCTAAAGTATAAGCACTCCTACATAAGAGAGAGATACTGGGCAGCCAGTGTCTAGGAGTTCTAGCCATGGTCGATAGGGCAAGGGTCATTGCACATGGACTGATTGGCGCACAATGGACTTGCTCTTAAAGAAAAGACCACCATCTCCTGCTTACTGTGTGGGATGACAAGCCAGTTTTAGTCTTGGCTGAGCTGGATGGGAAAGGTTCCCTGGAAATAAAGTTGTTTACAGACAGTTCTTCCCTTGTACAACCTTGGGCAATTCACTTGACCTTTCTGGGCTCCCACTTCCTGATCTCTGAAACGAGAGACCTAAGATGTCCAACATCCTCCCAGATAAACAATCCAGTTTGCCTTCAGATCATTCTTAGCTCTGAATGGTTTAAGGCCTAGACTATTATTCTAGAACTTAAATTTTCTTTCTATCTGTCCATGAAAATTACCATTATTGTTATTTTCAATGGAGGTCTCACTGTGTTGCCCAGGCTGGTCTTGAACTCCTGTGCTTATGCAGTCCTCCCATCTCAGCCTCCCAAAGTGCTGGGATTACAGGCATGAGCCACCACACCCAGCCTGTTCAGGAAAATTATGACCACCTGTGCTTATTAGTGTTTATACAGTCTCATGAGCATGAGAGGGGCCCCACAACATAAATACTCCAGTTCTCATCGCTACCCACTCACTCTGCACGCATGGGATAATGTCCACTACTTTTCTGACTCCTTCTAGTGTATGCTGTATCTACCTACACACCCTCTTCAACAATTGCTCAAAAACTCTACAGAGTACCTCCCTTGTGTCAGGAGAGTGGGCAGGAAGCAGAAAGTAGCCATTTCTAAAACTGATGCAAACTTAGATTCTAAATTAGGAATTTTTTTTAAGTGTAAGACTTTCTGGTTTTGTTTTATAAAGGCCACACCACCCCCACATTTCATTTCAAGCATCTAGCTCTCAAGTTGGCCTGATACCAGGTGAAAATTCATAGCAGCTTCAGATTTACGGGACTTTCTTCTAGAAAGGAGATTATTGCCCAGCCCTATGGAAAAGGAAGCAAGTGCCCACTGGAAACTGTTCTTAGTTTACAAACCTCACTCGCAGGCAGTCATAGTTCCTTAGAATTTGAGCCTTTAGGCTGCCTTTCTAAGCTGCCTGAAAATGGGGGAAAGGGTATGTTGCCCTAGATGTCAA
The DNA here is from genome assembly GCA_963574415.1 of Tarsius wallacei. NCBI lineage: Eukaryota > Metazoa > Chordata > Mammalia > Primates > Tarsiidae > Tarsius > Tarsius wallacei. The sequence goes on along the minus strand of CAUYQG010023714.1, from coordinate 59,210 downwards.
GGAATGTTGAGGGTGGTACCAAAAAAACCCTTTCCAGTTGACTTGGATGCCGCCATCAGTTCAGCAGCACCGCAAAGGAAGATTGGATTAAACTAAGAGAAGAACAAGCCTGAACATTATAAAATCAGTCTTACTCCCAGTAAGCAGTACATGTTTTGGCTGGCCCTGAGCCAGTTCATGTGAAAAGTACAACCTCAAATTTAAAAATAAAACACTTACACAGTGAGCCAGATCTGTTGCCCAGGGCTCCATCAGTTAAAAGACCAGCACTGCCAAGGGTGGCCATGATTTTAGAAAGAAGCAGAATTTCAAGGGACAGAGAGACTTCCCCTCCCCCGCAACTTTCTCTCCTGGGAAAAGCTAAAAAACCACCAGGCACAGGACCAGATACCCCATGGAGAGGCCTGGTGAGAATTCACGTGGACCAGACCCAGGGAATGGCTGAGAACATGTCTTCCTTCTTTCCAACCTTTTCTTTTAAGGGAATGGCTAGATATTCCCACAAGACCACTTGAGATAGAGGGAAACAAAAGGTTGAGCAAATGTTCCTTTAAAGGAACATCTACTTATTTGTCCTAGAGTACAGAAACATGAGCAGAGGGGTCTGGAAATCCTACACTCAATTGAGAAGAGAGGAATCCCTTATCCCTGATAAATAAAAACTACTGAGAAACCATGAAACCAAGCCTAGGTCAGTTGTCCAGAATCTAAAGAAAACAGAGGCGTACTTGAAAAAAAATCATCTAGTGATCCCAAATTAAAAGTAACTATTTTTGCTTTTCTGTTTCCTCTTTATTTTTATGAGAAATTTTTTTTAAAAAAAAAAAAAGGATAGTTGCAAAGTACAATTATAAAAGTAACCCCTGGTGTTTCCTTAGCTGGGAGAAAAATAATACTGTGAAAGACCCACCTTTGATTTTTATCATCCCCCTATCTCATGATATGACCCCAGGCAAGTCATTAAACCTTCTCAAGCCTCAGCCTGCTCATGTGTAAAATGGGTTGACCTTTGAATTGGAGGAACTTTAGAAATAATCTAAGAACCCTTGATTTATATATTCAGAGTTGGAGGTAGAGACTCTTTGATATGAATGGAACTTGAAGTCCAAATAGAATCTTAGCAATCCAGGGAAGCAGAAACTGCCTTCAAAAGGAAGTTACAGACCTTGCTCATATGTATAAATGTCACGGAGCTGGCCAAAATAGATTTAGAGCTGGTAAGCTCTTTAGAGATTTCCTGCAATCCCCGTGTTTTAAAGGGGGGAGAAACTGAGCCTTGAGAAGCCATAGGCTTACAAAAGATCAGTCAGTACAGGTCAGCAGTCAGGGGAAGGCAGGCTAGACCTCAGAAACAATCACCACCGCTTACTGAATGTTTACCCTGGGCCAGACACTGTGCTCAATGCTGTTGATGCTTTGGGCCTTTTTACCCCCCACAACTTGGAATAATAGGTACCATCCTCTTGAGGGCCAGCTTCACAAGCATGAAAGCTGGATAGTCACATAGAGAACACCCCCATTCAGAAGGGCCCCATGCTTGCTTTGTGCTCCGTGGCCACCATCTTGAAATCCTTAATAATTATTTGGGGGGGGGCGGTACCAGATTTCTTTATTTGATGGAATGGTACAAATCAAAAAACTGAAGTGGATGTTTTAGAGCAACCTACGGAAAGGGTAAAGGAAACCCCAACATGTATGCACTGCCTTGGTGACCAGGAAAGTCACCCAGTGGCTATGGGGAAATTAGATCAAGATTTAGCTGTCATCACTTCTTCCCAGGGTGTGCTTGTCAAAGAGATATTCTGCCATGGCAGATTCGGGGGCTCCCGTCTTGCACAAGTTGGTTTTGTAGTCAGTCACCCAACTCTTTGATGGGAAATCCTTAATAATTTTTAAGCAAAGGGTCCCCTGTTTTCATTTTGTACAATACTTAACACTGAGCCCCTCAAATTATGGAGCTGGTCCTCATTATCTCCATTTTATGCATGTATCAACAGAGACTTAGCGAAATCGAATTGCTTGCTCTCAGTCCCAGCCACTCACCAAAATGGAGATATAGACACACAGAGTCTATATCACGCAGGCAGGGTGAGGCAGAAGCAGACCTAATGGAGTTACTTAGTGAATGCTGTGATTTCAGACCCCCTTTGAGATTTCCCTTCCTCTGATAGACATAGGTCTCTATACTCTGGTGTCATGTGGCCAAGGAGGGTGACCAATCGTTCTGGTTTTGTAGGGAATCCCCTTTCAGTGCTAAAATTAGGAAAGTCCTGAGCAAACTACGATGAGTTGGTTACCCTGCTGCCAAATCACAAGTATGGGGCTCCAGAGGCTTCTTAGTCCTTATCTGTTTTGCCTTGCCGAGTGCCTGGTAGGTAACCTATAGTTCCCAAAGGCAGGGCCCACCCAGAAGGCAGGCTAGAGACCTTGATCCATGCAGAGGGTGGGTGGGCATCCAACTGGCTGTCATTGCAAGGCTAGGGACCAAGCAAGGAAGGCCAGGTGGACCAGTTAGCTTGGAAACAGACAGGCTGCATGCCATATTCAGAAACCCAAGCCAAGCTTGAGACAGTATGGGTGCAACCAACCAAGAGCAGAAGGCAACAGGCTGGAGCACAGCCCCAGCAAGCAGGCTCAAAGGATCTTCAGCTTACTCACTCCATGGCCCAGGCAAGTCACTGTACTCTGCCGAGCCTAGATGTCCTCCTTTGAAAAATAAGGGAAGCAATACTAACCTCATCATTGTCAGGAGAAGAGATCATATATATAAGTGCACAGTTCAGTATGGCCGCACTGAAAGTTTCCATTTATGTTTATTTAATTCCATAAATATTTATAGAACCCTATAATGAGCCAGGTTCTGTGGGACAGGCAGGGATACCGTCTGCTCTTGTGGGACTAACCAGTGGTATGCTGATAAAATGTTTAACAACCAGCTATCTGGAGAAAAGGTAAAAACTGCTTGATAGCATATACCAATTTCCATGGTGTAAATACCCACTCACCCACCCCCAATGGCTGATATCCGCCTATCAATACAAGATCACCAAATAGAGTTGGGATGAGTTGTGTATAATCTGCTCTAGGGAGCCTATACCAGCCAGTCACTGAGCTAACTCTGTGTTAGAAAGATTAAACTATGAGTTAAGCAAAATGGCTCATGCCTGAAATCCCAGCACTTTGGGAGGCTGAGGAAGGAGGATTACTTGAGCCCAGGAGTTCAAGACCAGCCTAAGCAACATAACAAGACCCTAAATCTACAAAAAATAAAAAATTAACTGGCTGAGGTGGCACACATCTGTAATCCCAGCTACTTGGGAGGCTAAGGTGGGAGGATCACTTGAGCCCAGAAGTTTGAGGCTGCAGTGAGCTATGATTGTGCCACTGCACTCCAGCCTGGGTGACAGAGTGAGACCTCAACTCAAAAACAAACTATGACACCGTAACGTCATAGAAGAGGACAGAGAGGGGAAATCAATAGCACTTTAGACAAAGAGTAGGGAAGGGCCTCCCTGAAGAAGTGAGATTTCCACTGAGACTTAAAGGCTGTATAGACAGAATTAGAGTGATGAAACAGCATGTGTGCAGGCCAGGAGGAAAGAGAAGGAGGAAGAAAGAGTAAAGCATGTTTGAGATCAGCCTAGAGTAGGCAGGGGCAAGGCTGGGAGGAGCAGAGACCAACAAGTGCGGGAGTCAAGTTCACCAGGCTCCAGAGTTGGGTTTTAGGCTAAGAAAGCCATGGACATAAGGCTTGTATTTTAGAACCATCACTCTGGCTGAAGTGCAGAGAATGTGTTGAAGGACAAGAAGACAAGAGGGAGAGCAGTCCATGGTAGTCTCCCAGGCAGAAGATGCTGGGACCTGGGCAAGGTTTTATATATTTGTTTAACAAGCACTTACTGAGCTTGTGCCATGTGCTTTTCGCTGTACTAGGCCCTGATGATTCATCAAAAAGAACACTGTCCTAGCCTTCTTGGAGCTGATAGGCAAGCAGAGAACTGCTTAAAAATATATAATAATAAGGCCGGGTGCGGTGGCTCAAGCCTAGAATCCCGGCACTGTGGGACACCAAGGTGAGAGGATTGCCTGAGTCCAGGGGTTCGAGACTACCCTGGGCAACTCCACAATAAATTTAAAAATTAGCCGGGCATGGTGGCGCACGCCTGTAGTTCTAGCTACTTGGAAGGCTGAGACAGAAGGATCACCTGAGCCCAGCAGGTGGAGGCTGTGGTGGCCATGGGAGTACCACTGCACTCCAGCCTGGGCGACAGAGTGCGAGTCCAACTAAAAAAATAATAATAATAATAATAATTAACTCTTCGGTGTTTACGCATGCCAGGCACAGTACATAACACGTTGCATGCATGATCTCATTTCATACTCACAGTGGTTCTAGGGGATAGATTCAAGTGTTGCCCTTGCTTGAGACAGTAGGTGGGAAACCGGAAGCAGGCAGGTTCACAGTACAGGCATCTGGAGTTGACCCTGGGTCTCAGCTGCTTTCTGGAAGGCGAGCCTGGGGAGGCAAGAAGGTGTGGGGATGCTGGAGCCCTCACCTGTCTGCCAACAAACCCCAGCCTTCCTGGTCAGTGGCCCCATTCTGTTCCCCACAGCCTCCCTGATGGTGCTTCAAAGGTGAATTAGAATCTTATCAGTCTAAGACTATGCTTTCGGGGATCGTTTCTACAGTTCATTACTAGAGAGGTTTCTCTGATTGTGTAGAGCACCGGAAACCAAGAGGAGGAAGCACAGAGTTCTCTCCTGAGCATGAAGCCGCCTCAGGATGTTGCTTCACTGCAACTGCCATTTGCCACTGATGAGCATTCTTCTCTTCCTCTGGGGAGTAAGAGGGAAAAGATGCAGTCTCGAATGGTTTCAAAAAAAATAAAAGAATCTTATCAGTTCAAGAAGTAAGACTAGATTGGGACAATAAGGAGAATAAGGTCCGTATTTGCCAGGGTCTCACATTTTAGAATTTTTTAAGAGATTCCCTTTTTCTGATTTTTCAGATCATACACACAAAGAGAAAAAAAAGTGTTCATAAACTGACTAAATTGCCAATTAGAATATACCTCAAAAGGAGGTTTTGTCAGACTGTTCCACCCATTTCCAAATAAATATACATTTAACCGATAGCAAGCATTCTTCTCCACCCCTCGATGGCTGAGAAGTTGAGACAAGCCAGGAAAGACGCTAAGGAGACATTTCTGTGACTCAAGCTGGGTTTCCCGTCATCCCACTTCTAGCCAAAAATGCACTTCTTGTTATCTTCCGTCATTTCTTTTTTTATGAGGTGATGGACAGTTAGTTCTAATCAGGGGCTTTAAATAGAATTGAACTTCAGAAGCCAGGTGTATGGGTGTAGTGGCTCACGCCCGTAATCCTAGTGCTCTGGGAGGCCAAGGCAAGAGGATTGCTTGAGCCCAGGAGTTTGAGAACAGCGAGACCTCGTCTCTACAAAAAAATACAAAAATTAGCTGGGGATGGCAACACTCTCTTGTAGTCCTAACTAGTTGGCAGGCTGAGGTAGAAGGATCGCCTGAGCCCAGGAGATTGAGGCTGTGGGAGCTGTGATCACGCCACTACACTGCAGCCTTAGTGACAGCGTGAGGCCCTGACTCAAAAAAAGAAAAGAAAAGAAAAAAGGCTATTGCCTTACTAGACTCTGGTGTGGCCATGCGCTCTTTGAGCCATGGCCATCACTATGTTTCCTGACTTTGGCCTCCTTCCCTACCTTGGGGAAGTGAATCTCCTCTTTCTAATTTACTTTCTAAATAAACTATATTTTCCAATATAAAAAAAAAAAGCAAAGAATTGAACTTCATTAGTCATCTCTGTAAATTTCGCCATTTTTCCACCTGACAATATTTATATTTTCATAGGCAACCTCTTCCCTAGGCTTTTTCTTCCTATCAACTCACTTCCCCACAGAATCCCTGTCATGAAGACATTGAAACCCAAGTGGCTGTGAATTCTTATGAAAGCAACAATATGGCCTTCAGGACTTTAAGGCCAGAGAAAACCAGTTCAAGTCCTCAAGTCCTGTTTTCCACCACTTATGAGCTGTGTGACTCTGGGAAAATTACCTAACTACTCTGAGACTGTTTCTCAACTGCAAAATGGTATTGTCTACTTTATATGGTTGTCAAGAAGAATAAATGAAGTATATAAAGGGCTTAGCACTCAGTATATATCACTATCTTCATCATCATTACCATCATCAGAAATAGCAGCAGTGGAAGCCTAGCAAAGTGATTCAGGGAGAAGGTTAAGAAGAGGGAACAAGGAGTCCCCTGCTAGAAGAAGAAGAAGTGCATCTTCTTAATCCTGTAAAATAATAATACTTTTGATATTTGGCTCAGGATCAGATATCAAAATATAAAGTCTTCTCCAAAGTTGTTATCTATAGACCCAAATCAGTTGTTGACCTAGAGATATAAAGCCATGAGCAGAGCAGAGAAGTCACCAACAGGAGGCACTAGACAACCAAAAAGTGTACAGTGGGATTGAGACCTAAGGGTGGTGGGTCTCTTCCTCTGGGCTTGCAGCTGAACACTGAACCTTGGGAAGATTTATGTGTTAAGAATAAAGCATTTCATATACTGGACTTGAATCATAATCAGAATACTCTGTCAATAGGAAATGGATTTGGAATGTCTGAGGGAACGTTTTGGGAAGAGGCATTATTATTCACATTATCTTTGTTGAGTGAAACTTCAAAGCAACTCAGCCTTATCAACAGTGATAATAGTAATTTATTGGCTTCTCTGAAGATAGATCTTGGATGTCTTATTTATAAGCCGGCCTTGGCTAGACGTTTATCAAGTGTGTCAACTTGAAACCAAGTTCTCAACCCAAGGCCTAAATGCCGCCAAGATGAAGCCACATCTGAACAAGGCATAAACATCCACTGTTATCCCAAAGTGTCTCTCATAAAACTCTGATTAAAAGGCTTTGGGTTCCTCTTCAGTCCCTTGTCTTAGACAGTGTTTGTTGCTGCCAGAGTCAAACAAACGTGCCTCCTAGGTACAATTGTTAAGGTAGGTGTTCCTTGGATGGATCAGCCAACCAGTGATTCAGATAATTATCCATAGTTTGCATTTTCATGGTTTTCTCAATCTCTTTTCTCCCTGTGGCCATCCCTGTAATAATGACCTCACTTATGGATGAGAGACAGGAAAAGGAGAAAAACACTGAAGAAATTCCATTTGTTATCATAAGCAGACCCAGTATGAAGTTATGTAGAAGGAACAGACCAAAACCTATGGGAAAACTTTGCTTACTCATCCACTGATCCAGTGGGTGACTAAGAACTGACAATAGTTTCCATCTTCCTGTACAGGCCGAAGAGATCTCTTTACCCTCTTCCCCCCATTCAGCTGATACTCAACACAAATGTTTTCTGGAAATCCATGCCCATAAATGTCCAGTGGAGCATTTGGTCTAGCTTTCTAAAGACTAATCTGGAATGAAACTCTTCTGCGAAGAAATGGAAAACACAAGGGCAATATCTGTTGGCCTTAATCTAAGCCTTTTTTTTTTTTTTTTTTTTTTGAAGATGGTAAAATGGGCCTAGCAAGTTCTTCAAGGGGATTCTCACAGAGGTCACCCAGACCTGAGGTGTAGGTGAGGAGTCAGAGTTAGTAACACAAAGTAGAGTCAAGTTCTAGTCCCGCCATTAACTGTGTGACACAGAGCAGGCCACTTATAAATACCTCTTTGAGGCTTAGCTTGCTCTTATGTAAAAAGCAAACAATACCTGCAAAAGGCTGGGGGCAGTGGCTCACACCCATAATCTCAGCACTTTGGAGGCTGAGGTGGGAGGACTGCTTGAACCCAGGAGTTTGAGACCAGCCTGGGCAGCACAGCGAAACCCTGTCTCTACCAAAAATACAAAAATTAGCCAAGTGTGGTGGCGTGCACACATAATCCCTTCAGCTACTCAGGAGGGAGGATCACTTGAGCCGTGGAGTTTGAGGCTGTGGTAAGCCATGATCGTGCCATTGCCCTCCAGTCGAGCTGACATAGTAAGACCTCAACTAGAAAAAAATACTTCCGAAAGTAATCATTCTCACTCAAGTCTCACTGTGTATCTCCCCCACTTAAAACCAGACCCCTGGCCCTTCCTACCTACTCTAACCTCATCCCTACCACTTGGTCCCTCCTCACTGCCTTCCATACAAGAACACTCCAGCAATACTGAATATCACACAGTTTCACACCTTTGTCCCTGTGCATATGCCGTTCCAGCCCCCATAAGGCCTTGCTCTCATGCCCTGCTCCCCTCAAAAACACCTAGCACCCATCTCATCTTTGGAAACATTGGCTCATCTTTTCATCTTTGGAAACTCAGTTCAGATACCACTTTCTAGTAGAAACTTCCCCTGAACACACGTCTGCACGTCCCTCCTCCACACCAACACACACAAACGCATGCACGTACACATACACACACCTGCTTCTTTGAGTCTCTGTGCCTTCTTTTCTCTTACCTGTATCTTTCTCTAACTTACCAGCCCAGGATTCAGATGGGCCCTTTTTCTAATTTGCATAAAGGTTGTGATAGGCTGACAGCTGCCCTGGAGGAGCGAGGGTCTGTGGGGACAGGAAGGTAGCCAGGAGCCCTGTGTCACGCTGGAAGTCGGGAAGGGAAACGCCTGGAAAGCCAGTTGTGCCTCTGCGGGGGGAACGGGCAGGATGTGGTGGGCGGGAAAGGGAGGACAGGGAAGGCTGCCAAGGAGTCATCCATGGCATTAGAAGTGGATGTCTGGGGCTTAACTGAGATGGATTTGTAACGTGGGAGGGACTCCAAGCTTGCGGAGGATAATTGGGAACAAGGAGGATTATGCAATTCCAGAAAACGTGAGGATTCTTGACAGTGACCCACTTCCCTTGGACCCGTCTGGCTTTTTCCTCCAGTTCTTCCAATCTGAGTCACTCCCTGGAAAGCACCATCATTCTGTCAGTCCTCAGTAAGGGTAAGACCAACCCTGCCAGCCAGCCCGCTGGAGGGTCCGTCCTTTCTGACAGCTCTCCCTCTCTCCCTCTCGCCTCCTTCCTGCCTCCTTCGTCCTTCCCTCAGTCTTCATCCTCCCTCTGCCCACCCTTAGCTCCTTCTCTCCTGGCTTTTCTGGCTATTTCTGGGGCCCTCTCATGCTCCCCACCCCACACCAACCTCACTCAAAACTCCCTGCAAACTTTTCCTGCATTTTCTTTCTGGAGATTTGGCAGACTTTCACTTTATTCCTCTCAATATTTATTAACATGTTGATGTTAATAAATTATTAGCATCATTATTATTCCTTTTACCTACTTTTCTCCTTTCATAGTTTCCTTTCTGTTTTCTAGCGTCTTTTGACTCTCCTGTACTACCTGATTTTGTTTTTTTTTTTTTTCCTTTTACTTTTTGGGGGGGTGGGGGGGTAGAAACAAAAATCTCACTATATTGCCCAGGCTGGTCTCAAATTCCCAGGCTCAAGCAATCCTCCTGAGATTACAGGCATAAGCCATCATGCCCACTGTTGATTTTACATCTGCCACTTCATTCATTCATGTATTCAATAAGTATTCTTTCAGCACCTACTCTATGCTAAGTGCTAATAAAACAAAGAGGTATGCGTCCACTGCTGCAACCAAGGCACAGGCAGTCACCAACAGGAAGTGTGGCTGACTGCCTCCATCATCCCTCCTCTTCATCGCAGCTCCCACCACCACACAGCTTTAAGGACCAGGCAACTCGTTCCTCATCCTCTCCATCACTATTCAGAGTTTCAAGGGGTTCCCAGCCAGCTTTGCCAAAGGTGAGCAGGTCATAACACTGTTCTTAGAGACCCTGGCAGAAGGCCAGGTACAAACCCAACAGCGTTTCCATCCTCTTGAGAGTCAGAAAGATAAAGACTCAACCCTGCCCTGTCGCCCTCCCTTCCTGGCTTGCCAAGTGAGCAAGCCAACAATGCCTCCCTCCCATCCCTCTCACTCTTCCTAGGGTGAGGGAGGATGTGATGAGGCATGAGGACTCTGAACCTCTCTCTTAGTCTCTCTCTGCGGCTGTAAGAATTGTCCTTTTCTATTTCATAAAAACGCCTCCACCGATATTATAAGTGGCTTGAAGATCAATGGAACTGACCAGCGTTTTGCAGACCAGAAAGAAACCTTTCCAGCTTCAGGTGGCTTTAGGAATGTGTTTGGGGAGACATTAACTGAAAAAAAAAAAAAAAAAACCGAGGGAAAGCTGAATACCCTAGGACAGTGGTTCTCAAATTTTGGTCAGTATCAGAATCACGGGGGGAACTTGCAAAAACACAAGGACCAGGCCCTACCTTACATCAACGGCTGAGTTTCTGGGGCACTGCCAGCTCCCAGCTGATTCTGATGCACACCAAGGTTTAAGAACCGCTCTAGAATGAGTCTCTTTCACCTTCCTGCAGAGGAATGCCCAGCTATTCCATTCGACTCTGTCTACTGAGCCCTTTGTGTCCCCATGACCTCCAGTCTCAAGTGTAGATGGACTTTTCCACTGGAGGGCCAAGGAAGAGACTAATCCTGCCAGGCTAGTCTTCTTGCCACAGCTTTTAAAAAATCATTTCCGCCCTCCTGCTGATTTAGCTGCCTCTCTGGGGTGCATTAAGCCCAAACTGTGTGTGAATAGAAGAGGAAGCAATTGGTACCATTAAAAAGAGGGAGAGAGATAGAAGACTATAGTTCAAATGTGACCAATTTTTAAGACTCACAAAGTATGCATTTTGTAACAAACGTCAAAATTTAGTCAGCAAATCAGAACAATCTGGGAGACGTGCAGCAGGAGTGTTTTTGAAGCTGAATCTGACCCTATACGAGTCCTGTGGTCACTTTGTGGGATTAGCCAAGTTTTGCAAATGAGAAAATACGGAAACATAAACATGAAAAGATTTCCCAAGGTCATGGTGAAGGCGGTGGTGGAGGGGATTAGGAGCTGAATGCTCTTTCTCTTGGGCCTATTTCTGAGCTACTGGACAGCACAGCTTCCTGAATGCAGATGTTAAACAGGTTTTTGCCTCTAAAATAAAGGTTTAAAAAAAGTTCTTATTTTGGCCATATTTCAGTGCAAACCTCCTAGGGAAAGGGGGCCTGTTTGAAGAGAAATTAATTACTTCCAGCCCCTGAACATGAATCAATTTGACTGTGCCTCACTAAAGAGTGCTTTAAACTTTAGAGAGTGATTTTCTCCAACTTTCCTGCTGAGGAACTTTTAAAAACCCTGATGCTCAAGAACCCTGATGGACCAAATCAGACTCTGGCGGTGGTGGGATGGGGGGAGATGAAAACATCATTATTTTTTAAAACTCCAAAATGCAGTCAACTTTGAGGACCAGCTCTATAGAGCAGTGACACCCAAATGGTGTACACGCTGGAGTCGCCTGGGGGGAGCTTCAACTACGATGCTTGGATCCCACCCTCAGAGACTGGGATTTAATTAGTTTGGGATTTGATCTGGGCTGTTGAAAAGTCCCCCCACCCCCACCCACCCAAATTTCAGCATACAACCAAGTGCAAGAGTCACTGCTACAGGGTTTTGCTCTCCATGGATCAGGAGTGTGGACCTCCTCTGGGAACTGCTTAGAAATGCAGACTCTTGGCCAGGTGCGATGGCTCACACCTATAATCCCAGCACTTTGGGAGGCCGAGGTGAAAGGTTTGCCTGAGCCCACGGGTTCGAGACCCGCCTGGGCAACTTGGTGCGACCTCATCTCTACAATAAATCAAAAAATTAGCCAGGCATGGTGGTGCATGCCTGTAATTTCAGCTACTTGGAGGGCTGAGGCGGAAGGATCACCTGAGCCCAGAGAGTCAAGTCTGTGGTGACCGTGAGCATGCTACTACACTCCAGCCTGGGCACCAGAGCAAGACTCCAACTCAAAAAAAAAGAAAAGAAAAGAAGAAATGCAGCCGAATCAGAATCTGCTTTTTTTTGAGTTGGAGTCTCACTCTGTGGCCCAGACTGGAGTGCAGTGGCACGATCCCAGCTCACGGCAGCCTTGACTCCCCAGGATCAGGGGGTCAGTCCTCCTGCCTCAACCTCCTGTATAGCTGAAACTACAGGCATTCTCCACTATACCCAGTTAATTGTTTCATTCTTTTTTCTTGCTATGTTGCCTAGCCTGGTCTTGAATTTCTGGGCTTAAGCAATCCTCCTGCCTTGGCCTCCCAATGTGCTAGGATTATAGGCCTGAACCACCACACCACGCAGAACCTGCATTTTAACAAGCTTCCCCGGTAACCTGAATACTTAGAAGACTGAGAAGTACTTTTTTTAGAGCACTCCCCCAAAATATTTTGTGTTTTGTTTTTACATTTCCAAACACTAAGGGGCTTATCTCCTTCTTCCAGTTAAAGTAAAACCATAGAATTTAGAAGTGGAAGTAATAACAGCTAATAAGAAGAAATAATATGCATGCCACCCACTCTAATACAGTACTTCATTTGATATTCACCACAAGCCTAGGATATAGGTACAAGCACTGAACTCCTTTCACATATGACTAAACTGAGGCTCAGACCTAGGTGAACAGCTAAAAAGTCAACCGGCTAGGCGAAGTGAGGACTTAACCTGAAGGCTTCCAAGACTTGAAAGTACATGCTTTTAACCACTCAGTCGGGTTTCCCCAACTAGTGTGCCAAACATTCCGAATGGCTTATAGATATGCTAAGACATTGATTCCCTTAGTTCTCCTTCAGTCTAACAGAGCCTGGGATGGCCACACTATAGAAAAAAGATTAAAGGACTCTGCTCTAAATTATACTTTTTCTAGGCTGGACACGGTGGCTCACACCTGTAATCCCAGCACTTACAGAGACTGAAGCAGGAGGACTGCTTGAGCCCAGATGTTCAAGACCAGTCTAAGCAACATAGCATAGTGAGACCTCATCTCTACAAAAAATTAGCTGGGCGTGGTAGCATGCACCTGGAGTTCCAGCTTCTTGGAAGCCTCGACCCACCTGAACCCAGGAGGTCGAGGCTGTGGTGAGCCATGATCATGTCACTGCACTCCAACCTGGGTGACAAAGTGAGCCCCTGACTCAAAAAAGAAACACACACACACACACACTCACACACAGTGCCAAAAATATGCACACACATTTTAAGAAAGGAAAAAACTGTATTAAAATTGTAGATGAATACAAGTCACGTTTGACTCCTGCAGTTACAAGAGGTGCTCAGAGTGGTTACCATCAGCATCCAGATACTTCTGATTATGGCAAACTAAAAGTAATACACAGATAATGTCTCTTAAAATGTGTATATAATGCCAGGCACAGTGGTTCAAGCCTGTAATCCCAGCACTTTGGGAGGCTGAGGCGAAAGAATTGCCTGAGTCCAGGGGTTCGAGACCAGCCTGGGCAACTTGGTTAGATCTCATCTCTACAACAAATCAAAAAATTAGCTGGGTGTGGTGATGCATACCTGTTGTTCCAGCTACTTGGAAGGCTGAGGCAGAAGGATCGCCTGAGCCCAACAGGTCAATGCTACGGTGGCCATGAGCATGCCACTGTTCTCCAGCCTGGGTGATAGAGTGAGACTCCAACTCAAAAAAAAAATGTGTATATATATTTTTGGCACTCCTGGTATATATATGTTCGTATGTCTGTGTGTGTATACAAATACACACACACACACACACACACACGCATATATACTTTTTTCCAAATCATATGTTTTTTTCCATTGTTAGACAATGAAGAAAATGTATCTCTTAAGGTTTAAGTGACCTACCTGAGGTCATCCAGCTCCTTCAAGCCAGGATGGGCCCAGAACCCAAGAGTCCCAACCACCTGCATGCCTACTCCCACTAAGCAGTGGTTCTCAAAGCGTGGTCCACTAATCAGAAGCATGGTACCATCTGGGAACTTCTATGAAATGAACTTTTGTAGATCCCTCCAACAAGCTTTTTAACAGACCCTCCAAGTGATTCTGATGGCTGCTAGTTTGAGAATCAACCCACTCAGGCAAGCGGCTCCAAGGTCCTGCCTGTGTGCCAGCTCGAAGTTCCTGTGCTTGAGGCCCTGCTACAGGCTGGAGCTTCTCGGCAAATAAAGATTTCTTAAGGGGCTTAGCTTTGAACTAAGCTGAAATTTACATGCTGATATAATCTTCTTAGGGCCTTTTTTACCTTTTAGGAAAGAGCTGTAATGCTCCAGAAAAAAAGAAAGTAAATGATGGCTAACAGATAAAATATTAAATGCTGTTTTCATGCTTTCAACCCAGTTTCTGCTTGAGCAATAAAAATATGGACATCAGAAAAAGATAGGAGTACTAACATTTCTTGAGCACCTACTGTTGGCCAGGCATCAGGCATACTGGACTATAGGAGTACGTACATTACTCACCCATAATCACGTTTAATACAATGATCCCTGTCTGAGAAATGAGGAAACTGAGACTCAGGGAGATGAAGTGATTTGCATAAGATCACAAAGTGGCAGTGGGGGCCCCGGATTTGTTTCATAGTCTGTGTGTCTACATTCTTTGCCCTCGAGCAGAAGAGGCAAAGAGTTGAAGACACTGAAGACATACACACTATCTGGAATGACTGGATTCCAGAAATCCCAGAGCAAGCTTTCATAACAGATCTGCCTACTCAGAGCCCCAGGGATGCCTAACTCAATCATCTTTTCCTGTGTCTTTGAGAAAGGTCCTATGCTGATGTGCTCTGTGTTCTCGCTGCACTATGGAAGCTGTTCTCAGAGCATAATAGACCAACCATGAAAAGTGAAATAGTTCAGCTGTGCTTGAGCATCCTGAAACACTTAGAAATCTATTCTTAACCAGCAGCATCTGTTCCCAGACAGCAGGTTTACATTGCCAGTGCCCTACTGAGCAGCCTTGAGCTTTGCTTTTCAGGAGACCAGGGAATCTCTTTGCCACACCCGGAATTTAGGAAATGAAGTCCCAAGAGAGAGAAACACATGAAGATACTATCTACATCTTCCCCTACCTTCCCAGTAAGATCTTGTGTTCATGCCACTGAATGCATCAAGGCTCTGGCAGTGATCCAATGAGGAGTTCAAAAAGGGCACTGGCTAACTCAGTCACAGAAAGAGATGCACACCCAGTTAAGGGTCTATATGGGTTGGGTTATGGATCTACATGGGCTTCCATCCATGTCTGTTTGCCCCAGCCGAACCTCTAATTGCCCAGCTCCCAATCACTGTGTTCATCTTCAGAAAGGACACACAGTGGCTAATCTGAACACCAAGATGAAGTAAGCCCTTCAACACTTGGTCCAAATGGCTAAACCCAGTACAGACCTCAACAGGCAAATCAAAATATTGTCTTAGCCTATCTCATTGATGCAAAGAAAAAGTCATTCTCTATTCTGAGTAATTTTATTTGAGTTATATCCTTTTGCCAAAATACAGGTTAGTTATTCTGTAAGGGCCTCCATGGGCGAGTTTTCCCTCATGTTGGAGGTTAAGTCAGGTCTGAGATTCCTTGAAAACCTGCATCCAGTCCAGGGTTACCATTTACTTGCCTTTACTGGGATTCCAAGTTCAACCCCCAATGCCTCTTCCAGGCATGTACATCAGCACCATTGCTAACTCTTAAAGTCAAGAATGAATTGAGTAACATTACAGGATATAGGGCAGCCCCTTTGGGTCTCCTCCCACTGTGGGAGCTTTTGTGTCCTCTCAATAAACTCTGCTTTAAATAAATAAATAAATAAAATTACAATACAAAATCAATATACAAAAATAAGTTGTGTTTCTATACACTAATAATGAACTACTCAAAAAAGAAAATTAAGAAAATAATCCCAATTACAATAGCATCAAAACCAATAAAATACTTAGAAATAAACTTAACCAAGGAGAGGAAAGACTTGTCCACTGAAAACTACAAAACATCAGTGAAAGAAATTAAAGATGATAAATGGAAACACATTCCATGTTTATGAATTGAAAGACTTAATATTGCTAATATGTCCATATTACCCAAAGTGATCTACAGCAATCTTTATTAAAATTCCAATGACTTTTTTTTATAGAAATAGAAAAGATAATTCCAAAATTCGTATATGGAACCCAAAAAGGCTAAGGCAATCTTGAAAAAGAAAAGAAAAAAAAAACTGGAGGCCTCACACCTCCTAATTTCAAGTTATACTACAAAGCTAGAGTAAGACAGTATAATGCTGGCATAAAAATAGACATATGGATAGATAAGAATAGAAAGCTTCTGGTCCATTATTCTATATGGCCCATGCAAAAAATCCATGCATATACAGTCAACTGAACTTTGACAAAGGTTCCAAGAACACACAATAGGGAAAGGAGAGTTTCTTCAACAAAAAGTGGTGGAAAAACTGGATATCTATGGAAACTACTTTCCATAGAAATGAAGTTGGACCAAGAAATGAAGTTGGACCCTTATCTTATACAATATACAAAAATCAACTCAAAATAGATTAAAGGTTTAAAAGTAAGACTTGAAGCTGTAGAGCTCCTAGAAGAAGACATAGGGGGATATTTTCATGACATTGGTCTAGGTAGTGATTTCCTGGATATGACACCAAAAGTGCAAGCAACAAAAGCAAGCAGACAAGTGGGACTGTATCACACTACTGAGCTGCTTCACAGTAGAGGAGACAACATAGTAAAAGACAACCTGTGGAATGGGAGAAAATATTAACAAGCAGCCTATCTGATAAGAGATTACTATCCAAAGTATATAAACAACTCCCTCATCTCAACAGCAAAAAACACTATCTAAAAAATGGACAGAAGAGTTGGATATTTCTCCAAGGAAGATGGACAAATAGCCAACAGGTATATAAAAAGATAGCTCACCATCACTAATAATCAGGAAAATGCAAATCAAAGCCACAAGGAGATGTCACCTCATACCAGTTCGGATGGCTATTATAAAAAAGAGAGTGATAACAAGAGTTGGCAAGAATGTAGAGAAATTGAAACCCTTGTACAATGTTGATGGGAATGTAAAATAGTGTGTAGCTGCTATGAAAAACAATATGGTGGTTCCTCAAAAAATTAAAAATAGAACTACCATAGGATCCAGCAATCCCACTTCTCAA
Source organism: Tarsius wallacei (assembly GCA_963574415.1). NCBI lineage: Eukaryota > Metazoa > Chordata > Mammalia > Primates > Tarsiidae > Tarsius > Tarsius wallacei. The sequence goes on along the minus strand of CAUYQG010023714.1, from coordinate 42,144 downwards.
TATATACCCAAAAGAATTGAAACCAAGATCTCTGAAAGATAATTGCACGCTCATGTTCATTGCAGCCAAGACATGGAATCAATCTGTCTGTTGATGGATGAATGAATAAAATGTAGTATTATAAATGCAATATTATTCCTCCTTAAAAAAGAAGAAAATAGTGCCATATGAGACAACATGGATGAACCTGGAGGATATTATCCTAGGAAATAAGTCAGACACAGAAGGGCAAATACTACGTGATTCCACTTATGTGAGGTACCTAAAATAATCAAGCTCATAGAAAAAGAGAATGGTGGTTTTCACTGCTAGAAAGGGGGGAGATGGGAATTTGCTGTTCAACTGGTATAATTTCAGTTATCCAAAGTGAATAAGTCCTAGGAATTCTTCTGTACAACATTGTGTCTACGGTAAACAACACTGTTACTGTGCACTCAAAAAATTGGCCAGAGGGTACATCATCTCCTGTTAAGAGTTCTTACCACAATAAAGTGTAAACTAATTCAAGAAAAGTTACTCAGCTCTGATGAGTCATGCTACATGATTAACTCTTGCAGGCCCTGGAAACCAGTAACAATGGAAAGATTCACGATTCCAGAAAGTGGGTGGGGCCTCATTTCTCAATGGGAAAGCGAGGGGTACCCTGAGCGGTTGCACTGAGGGGTGTTGAGGGGAAGGCAGGAACATTGGCACATTTCTGCTCACTTGTTCCATTTTGTATTATGAAAGGATGTTGCTGTGCAATTGCAAGAATGTTGGACAGGGTCTGAAAGCACAATGAAAAGTCACTCAGCCAAGTGAATAAATGAGAGGGGATGGAAGAGGAAGAGGGAAATGGTCCTAAAGAGGGTATAGTTGAATAGAAAGTTTAGCTGTGAGGGGGGATGTGAGAGGTTATAGGCTCCTTGTCACATGCTCTGTGAACTGGTGGTAGGGACATTTCTTTATGAAAGGTTTTCCTAAGAACGTCAGATAACATCTACTGAGTATAGTCTCAGGGACTATTTCATTTCATCTTCACCAAGTCATTCATCATTCCCATGTAGCAAAAGAGGAATCTGAGGTTCCGAGTGTTAATGGGCTAGGGCTAATTCGAGACCACAGAGCTGATTAGGGCCATCATAGCTTCTTGACTGCAAGTCTCTCCTCTTCTAGCTTTTACTGCTCCACTGCTCTCTGTGTCAGGAAAGTCATCTCAAAATGCCTACAGGGACAAGACAGGCAGTGCAGTGAAGGGGAACTTTCAGATTTGAGAAGGAGGGGAAAACAGAAACAAGTAGGAGCAATCGACATGTTGCTTTGGTGACAGGGAGACAATAGGGATTGATGGAGACTAGGGCAAAGGGGAGAATTGCATCTAAAGTGAAAAACTCTATTCAGAACTACCTGCTACCTTTTAGGAGTATGGCAGTTGCCAGATATGCTGATTTTTAAGGAAAAACTGGAAGTCAGGTGTTTATACAAACCCCCCTGTTTATTTTAAATTTGGCTCCAAAATATTTTATTTTCTATTTATTTATTTTTTTTGTTTTTTGAGTTGGAGTCTCACTCTGTCGCCCAGACTGGAGTGCAGTGGCCACTCCCGGCCACCGCAGCCTCGACCCGCTGGGCTCCGGCGATCCTTCCGTCTCAGCCTTCTGAGTAGCCGGAATTACAGGCACGCGCTACCACGCCCGACTGATTTTTGATTTATTGTGAAGACGAGGTCTCGCCAAGTTGCCCAGGCGGGTCTCGAACCCGCGGGCTCAGGCAATCCACTCACCTTGGCCTCCCAAAGCGCGGGATTACAGGCTGAGCCACCGAGCCCGGCTGGCTCAAAAATATTTTAAACATCAAACCGGAAAAACAAAACTTATCTGCAAGCCAGATTCAACCCATGGACTGCCAGAAGTAACCTCAGCTTTTTCTAAACCAAATTGTTCAATTTTATCATCAATAGGTCCTCTATGACCTTCTGATCAGCCCCCTACATTTTGCAGGTAAAATTTTTATGTCATAATCATTCACTAAAATTACAAATAGTAATCCTCATGATAATGCTATTTTAGATATAATCCTATTTATCACATGGGCCATGTCAGGAAAGACCTGCATGTTGACACACCAAGGTTGGAAGCCCATTCTGGCTAAGTGGGAGCTGTGTGACCTTAAGCAAGTAACTTAACCACTCGGTTTCTTCATCTGCAAAATGGTGACACTGACATGTGAATTACATTAGAGATAAGATTTTGGAGGGTTTTGTTTTTGTTTTGAGTCAGGATCTTACTCTGTTGCCCAGGCTGGGGTGCAATGGCACAATCACGGCTCACTGCAAACTTGACCTTCTAGGTTTAGGCAACCTTCCATCTCAGCCTTCTGAGTAGCTGGGACTACAAACGTGTGCCACCATGCCCAGCTGACTCTCTGATGTTTTATAGAGTCAGGTCTCTCTATGTTGCCCAAACTGATCTCAAACTCATGAGCTCAAGCAATCCTCCCGCCTTGGCCTCCCAAAGTGCTGAGTTTACAGGCATGAGCAACCATGCAAGGCCAAAGATAAAAATTTTTTTTTTGAGTCAGAGTCTCACTCTGTCACCCGGGCTGGAGTGCAGTGTCACACTCACAGCCACTGCAGTCTAGACCTGCTGGGCTTAGGTGATCTTTCTGCCTCAGCCTTCCAAGTAGCCGGAACTACAGGCACTCGGTACCACGCCCAGCTTATTTTTTAAGTTATTGTAGAGACAGGACTCACCGAGTTGTCCAGGCTGGTCTCGAACTCCCAGGCTCATGTAATCTTCTTGCCTTGGCCTCCCAAAGTGCTGGGATTACAGGCTGAGCCACGCACTCGGCTGAAGATAAGATTTAAATGGGGCACTTGTTAGAAGTCATACACAAGGCCTGTCAGAGGAAGCTTAGCCAAATCCCTAGGGGTTGCCATTGCCCACCTGCCTCCAGGTCCTCCCTTGTCTGTGAATTTCTTTCATGATTTGGACAGCTCATTTAGGATCCAGTTGATTTCCTCACAAAGCAGATGTAAAACAGAAATTGGAACTTCCAATTTTGTCTACAGCAGCCTCATCTACTAGATTTCTCTGCTGCTTTCTTGCACATTTATTGGGTACCTTGCCTTGTCAAGATCTGAAAATGCACAGTAAGGATGTGAACTTTACCCTACTATAGGCGTTTTGTCGGTTGCAAGCAGACAGAAAACCAAGGCTCCCTCCCACTTCCTCCCTTAGTTGCCTAAATCCAGTGTGTCCTTTCCTATTGCAAACACCAACAACTGCAAGAGAGTAGGTGATTTGAGTTTAGTTTTGTTTAGTTTTATTTGAAGTTAAGTGAATCCCACAGCAATGAAAAATCAATACTGTATTTGGCCAGATAGACATTATTAAAGCACCTAGATTAAATGGAACATAAATAATAGTCCATTGATTTTTTTTATCCAACTTTTTGTAATTTAGTTTACAAGAAACAGAATTATTCTCAATGCACCAAGCACTTGACTTAGCTGAGTATATTCTATGATACTTTATATAAATTTGTGTTTCATCACCTCATTGTATTCCATTTAATTTTATAGATGTGTATGAGTATAAAAAATATACATTTTTTTTTACTCATACACATCTCATAAATATATATATATATATGTATTTTTTCTTTTCTTTTCTTTTTTTTACTCTGGTGCCTAATTGAATGCTTGGTTTTAAACTGAAACTTCTACAAGGGTTCCAGAGGCATTCAAAACTTTGATTTTTATTAAAAGATGGAATTCTTCAGTATTAGTAAATACAGTAAAAATCTTATTTTAAAATCTGATCATGGTGATTAAACCAACTTCTGACTCTGAGACTACCCAATGCTTAAGTGTCACATTATTCAAGAATTTCCAATTCTGGGCCAAATGAGACTCAGATAAGCTCCTGTGATTGACAGTAACATACTGAAATTCACAGCCGCCAACCTCAATCTCAAATCATATTCAACAACAGGGAGTGAACTTGCACAATGATACCCAGTCCTCGGGTGTATTCCATTTTGAAGCTCTTCTCTCTCAAAAGCACTGAGGGCAGTTATAGGGAAGATGCCAATTATGCCATAGAATGAAAAATAATGTGAGTTGGTCTCCCCTCCCCAGTCATTTCCAAAAGTATCATGCCAGGTTTCATATTTTAAAAGTGTGCCTGCAAAGCCAACTTCATGCACATAGTATAGATTTTCAGCAGAGGGAAGCCGAATAAAACTAAAATAATGTAAAAATAAGGAATACGTTTAGATGCACATCTCTGCCAGGCCACTTGTTAAGCCCTGCCTGAACCAATGCATACAAGTAGGTCATTGAAAGTCAGTGAAAACCGGGGCAGTTCCCCTGGCAGGAGACATTAACCTGCAGAAGGAATCTTGCAGACAAGTGATACATTTTAGCTGAGCAGTTATATATTTTATTTATGAATTGATATAAGCATAGAGATATATAAGGAGAGGAATGCATAGAATACCTATCCTTAAACACACTCCAAAATAGAGAGATGGGAAGAGAGATTTCTACCCACACATACTCTCATTTAAAAGACAACGCATCTCCCCAGTAAGAGAGAAACCAGAGCTCTAATTATAGCCCTTCGTGTAGTTAATACCTTCCTTTTGTCCCTCAGCAGGGGTAGCATTAACCAGCCCCAGGCTCCTGTCTCAGTTAAGACCACCTATGTGGTAGGCAGAGCCCTGCCATCAAGGTACAGGGTGCTCAAGGGACTCACATATGCCATGTGGTCCAAAAAGGCACCAGGGTCTTGTGTTTTGAAAGAGGAACTTGAAAGGGGCAGCTCTCTCTTCCTAGGTCCACTCAGGTATGAGCCCATCTTACACAATGGAACGTGTGTTTGCTTAGAATCATGGAATATGGCCAGGTGCAGTGGTTCAAGCCTGTAATCCCAGCACTTTGGGAGGCCTAGATGCGAGAGGATTGCCTGAGTCCAGGGGTTCGAGACCAACCTGGGCAACTTGGTGAGACCTCGTTTCTACAATAAATCAAAAAAAATTAGCCAGGCATGGTGGCATGCACCTGTAGTTCCAGCTACTTGGAAGGCTGAGGCGGAAGGATCACCTGAGCCCAGAGGTCGAGGCTGTGGTGGCTGTGAGTGTGCCACTGCACTCCAGCCAGGGCAACAGAGTAAGACTCCGACTCAAAAGAAAAAAGAAAAAAAAATCATGGAATATGAGGTTGAGAAGGGACTTTTGAGATCATCTCATCTACACGCCTCATTTTAAGGCTCTGGGACAAGAGCTGCTCAGCTAAGGACCTCTGTATGGCTGGGAGGTGGCAAGATATAAGGCATGGTAAAAGAACATGGATTCTAAAACTAGACCGCATTGGGTTCAAATGTCAGCTATATGATCTGAGGCAAATGTTCTAACTTTTTAATTGCATTTTACTCATCTGTACAATGGAAATAATGCACTTTGCCAAAGTTTCAGGGCTAAGAGGGTAAAGGCAAAGGGACTTTTTAAAAAAAACTGTCATCCATAGTTCAGAAATCCAAATAGCACTGAAAACCAAAAGCATTTCATAATTCACTTGGTGGCAAACTTGCCTAGAACTGGACTTACTTCCGGTCAGGAAGTAAAACCTGACCTATGTTATATGAGGCTATGCACATGAGGGGATTCTAAGCCAAATATAAGGCCTGTGGTTCTGTATCCTCGTCCACGTGCTCCATGGAAAGGCTTCTGCTGGTTCTAAATCTCTTGGCTCATGTCATGTGCTCCATCTGGAGTAGGAGGCTAGACCAGGAGGAGCCCAGAGGATAGCTCTTCTGAAGGAGCAATGGGAATGTGCAGAGATTGCCCTCCAGCCCCATCCTCACTGACTTGGAGCAGCAGTCTGGGGGTGACAGCCCTTCCAATTGGCCTCACTCAAAGCTCACATTGTCTCGGCTGCAAAGTTTCACTGTGGCATTTCCTGAGTTTCCCCCTCTTTTAAAACAGAAAAGGGACATCAGAAAAGGAGATTCAGCTTGTAGCTTTGTGGAATTTTGTTATTTCTGAAACATATATATAATTAATTTGAAAGAAGGAATGGTATCTCAGAAGGAAAAATAAAGCAAAATGACACTGCAAAAATTTCTTCAAGACAGATTCTTTAAACCTGCTCCGTGGGATTTGGATTTAACTTCTGATGGTCATCTTTTTTTCTTCCTCCATTACTGGGTAGTTTTAAGTAGGCTTTGTCCTTTTCTGATGTTTCTAGTCCAACGGCCTTATCATCTTTCTTTCTGAGTGCTGGCCTGCGAGACCCCCTGACCATCCCCACCAGGTGTCCCTTGGCTTGGCCTGCGATCAGGACCAGCCTCACAATTAGGTGGAGTGACAACTGTGATGTGAGGGAGCAGTGGGCAGGCTCCTGCCAAGAACAAACCCTGCCTCCTGGCCTTCTGCCACTGAACTGTTCTCCTTTGAGTCCAGAGGGTTTTAGTCAGCAGGAACCGTCGAAGGCAAATGCCACTGGAAGAGACTTGAGTCTCATCAGCTTACCCCTTTGGTGAAGAGAGACTGACGACCAGATCTGGTGGGAGTGGACACTGGGAAGCTGCAAACAGAACAGGGGGTGAGGCTAAGGAGGGCGCTGCTCAAAGGGAGGGGACAGCATGTGGAAGATGAGCTTCACTGGCCTCCTCTGCTCCCTATTTTCAGACAAGTAAGAATCCTCCCTGCCGGGTACAGTGGCTCACACTATAATCCCAGCACTTTGGGAGGCTGAGGTGAGAGGATTGCCTGAGCCCACGGGTTCGAGACCAGCCTGGGCACCTTGGTGGGACCTCATCTCTACAATAAAGAAAAAAAAAATTAGCCGGGCGTGGTGGCACACACCTGTGGTTCCAGCTACTTGGAAGGCTGAAGTAGAGAGATCACCTGAGTCCAACAGGTCAAGGCTGCAGTGGAAGGGAGCGTGCCACTGCCCTCCAGCCTGGGCAACAGAATGAGACTCCAACTCAAAAAAAAAAAAAGAATCCTTCTTGTTCCTAAGCCACGTGCAGTGCTGATCTGGCAGAGTTCTGTGGCTTTGGTAACCCTAAGTGCTTCCTCAGTTGAATGACCGACATTCTAGTCCACATGCAACATTTTCGAGCATAAACTGTGTGTCACGTCTTGTGCTAGAGACTGGGAAGATGTAAATAAAGTATAGTTCCGCCATTGAAGGACTCAATGCTTTCATCTACCTAAGAGACATCTGGGCAACATAATTTTACTGATTCTCAAAGTAGGTTCCACTGCACATAAAGTCTGGGAGATGGGGGAAGTTCAGGGGATGGATGCTATATCTAAATCTTGAGAAACAGCCGGGCTCGGTGGCTCAGCCTGTAATCCCGCGCCTTTGGGAGGCTGAGATGAGTGGATTGCCTGAGCCTGCGGGTTCAAGACCCGCCTGGGCAACTTGGCGAGACCTCATCTCCACAACAAATCAAAAAATCAGCCGGGCATGGTAGCGCGTGTCTGTAATTCCGGCTCCTCAGGAGGCTGAGGCGGAAGGATCGCCAGAGCCCAGTGGGTCGAGGCTGCTGTGGCCAGAAGTGGCCACTGCACTCCAGTGTGGGCGACAGAGCGAGACTCCAACTCAAAAAATAAATAAGTAAATCTTGAGAAACACTGTTTACATTCACAGTGTTTGTAAACATCTTAGCAATAAAGAGGTATGCTTAATTTCCATGGCTTATTTGGGCTATTTAACATGCAATGTCTATTAACATTCTAAGGTACTGGTCTGCCATGGAACACACTTTGGGACCCACCCCTCAAAATGACTGTTTCATTTCAGCCAGATGTCCTTTGAAATTTAGAATCTGGGGAGTGTCAGTAAGGCAATCTGATGGATTCCTTTTCTATGCTGTGTGGATAGCTGAGGGCTCATCAGAGGCTTCATCAAAAAATACCCAGTTCCATTAGACATCAAGGCCTAGGCCAGGTGCGGTGGTTCAAGCCTATAATCCCAGCACTTTGGGAGGCTGAGGTGAGGGGATTGCCTGAGCCCATGGGTTCGAGACATCAAGACCTGCAGGCAGGGTTTAGAGAGAAATGGCTTCCTATCAGATTCTGGAGTCTGGGACCAAATGACCAGACTCTGTTTAGCTCAGTCACATTCATCCTTTTGCTCACTTATTTAACAAATGAGCACCTACTGTGGAAGCAACTACATGTCCTGTCATCAAGTAATTTGCAGTCTGCCAAATAGGGTACAAGAAGGCCTGACCAATTAACTCAACAATTCAAGGTGTAGTAAGTGTCATGATTAGGGTGACCATGCAGCCTGGTTTTCCTGGGACCATCCCAGCTTATACTGGTCCATGTCTAAATATACACAGATGCCCTTTTACATTCTCATAAGTTTCCTAGCTTTGAAAATAGATGACATGGTCTTTCTAGTTTCAGTGGATGCAGGCTTGGAGAAGACCAAAGAAAGGAGGGTCAAGGAAAGTTTTTCAGAGGAACTGACCCATGAGTTCAGTTCTGAACTGCTGAGAAGGAGGTATCCAGGAACAGTAGTGAAGTCCACACTCAGGCAGAGAAAATAGCATGTGCAAAGGATGTGCGAAGAGAGAGCTCAATACATGCACTCACATTGAAGGAAACAGGTCTCAGAGTCCAGTTGTAGCAGGCAAAGGAGTTCAGACTTTTTCTAAGGGCTACAGGAAGCCTTTGATGGGGTCTTAAGCAGGGAGTTTCCTGATCTGGTCAACATTGCAGAAGATCTTCTCTGGCGATGACTGGAAGTAGAGATGGACCAATGAGCTCCTGACCAGCAGAGCCCCTAGCCCAGTGAGGGAGCCACCCAAGGGAGAAGTGCTGGCAGCCTAAGTGAGGGCAGTAGCTGTGGGCTGGAGAGAATGGATGAATAAGTGGATGGACAGATGAATGGATGGATGGATGGATGGATGAATGGACAGGCAGATGGATGAATGGACAGGCAGATGGATAGATGGGAAGGTCTTCAGCAGGTGAAATAGACAGATGTTGGTGATTGATTAGCTGTGGTAGGAAAGGGAGAAGAAAGAGTTGAAGGTAAGACCCATGCCTGAGCATGAAAGTGGATAATGACATTTTCAATGAGACAGGGAGCATGGGGGAGAAACAGGCCTGGGATACAGCAAGTTCTGTTTGGGTCAGGACAAATAGAAAGTACTCTTGCCAGAGTTTCGGGGCTAAGGGGATAAAGACAAAGGGACATTTAAAAAAATAATAATAATGATTCAGAAACATTCTTGAAACTAAATGAAACAAAAGCCAAGTCAAACTGTACCGGAGCAGCCTTGTTACTGGCACGATGAATCACTGGCTGCTGTTGTTTGAGAGGCAGTGAATTGAGCCTCCAATGCTAAGCTCCTCTGTTTAGCCCCACAACAGAGCTGGTGTAGACAAGGGCCCGTAAGTGTCCCTCCCACCCACCCTAAGCACAGAGGCCTCGGTGTCCAGTCTTTGCCACCACTGACAGCTCAGCTCATCAAGTGGTCTCAGTCTCTCCTCAGGCTGAGGCAGGTTTAAGGTCTGGATGCTCTGGAAGCCATCTACCAGCCACGTCCACTCACTTGCCACTTCCCTGGGTATGAAACATCTCTGGAGCCATTTAGCAGGCTGGAAGAAAACAGGATTTGTTTTTGCTTTTGGCCAGAGAGGATCAGAGCATTAACTTGCCTTGGTAGCCCAAGGTCATTTGAAAATTTCTAGTTCTCTGTCTGACCACTTTTAGCTTTAGGTTCTTGGCCTCAGATTTTATTAATAATGTTCATCTTGGTCATATTCAGAGAAATTAAAAGTGACCATACTTCTGTAATGACCTTAGTCTTTCAAGCAAATAACAAGAAAAATGTCTTTGTGGAAGGAACGTCGCCATCAGTGGAGCTCTGCTTAGTAGACAGCATTACAGCAGGAGGTGTCCTGTCTATAATAATCATGAAATCATCTCATCTAAAACCATCCAGGCCAGTGATTGGAATGAGCCAACGTCCAGAATCTAAGCCATCTAAAGATGGATTATTCACTCCCCAAAGGCTTCCTGTTGTAATCCAGAGGGTCAACCTTTGCACACAAAGCAAGAAAATTCTAGTTTTCTTTCACACATTGTTTCAGTGACCCACGGCCAAGGTAAGCCTTTTAAAGAGAGCCTAGAAAGAACTCTTGGCCCTGAAAATGCAAACAAGTATAACCTGAGCTCTGTATTTGCTTTATACTTAGCAGTCCCAAGAAACCTATGGGCATTTGGATTTCATAAAGTGTGATGTGTTTTTTGGTTTTTGTTATAACGGGAACTCAGGCTTAGCTTTTTTTCTCATGCTCTCTCTGTGTATAACTAGAATTACAATCATCATAATCAAGCATTTAAGCAAACAAAAATAATCATTTGAAGGCTATTTTCCACAAACTCTTTAGTTCTCAATTCACTACAATTCCGTTCAGAAGGAAATGTTCCATTTTTTCCTATTGTAGTACTGTCAGCAGTAGAAACAATGACCAGTTCTCCACATATAAAATTAATTCCATTTCAGCTTTTCTGAATAAAAACAAATCGATCAAAAGTCTAACTTTTCTTTTTTCCAGGAAGATTTTTTTTTTAAATAACATATGGACCAGAATCTACTGGAGAACATCATCCTAGTTGTACTTGAAGCAGTTGGTATAATTTTGAGCCCTTCTTAAAAAATAAAATAGCTTATCTCTGGGAAATTTTTTAATCCCTACGGTCCCCTTTGGGCTTTGTTTCATGCAAATGTTCCTCTTAACCCAGGCCATTCCTAATTAAAGTGCAAAGGTCTGTGGGTGTGAGGATTCTGTAAACTCACACACTATTATTCCATTACCACTGAAGGACAAGATGCTGAGCAGAAAATGGGAAAATGATTGTACTGGCCTGCATGAATAGCAGCACTGGGAATTATTCCAAACCCTAAGGGAATAGCTATCCAGTCAGCGCCTTCATTGTGTGGGCAAGAAAAAGAGAATTTGCAAGAATAACTCAAAACAATGGGTCATCTGCTCCAGGTCCCCCTTTCAACTTCAGTAGTCTGTGAATCATAAAAATGAGACACAAAATCACACGAGGAGCTAGCAATGGCCAACACTAAAATGGAGACTCCCAGAGTATAAAGAGAAATTTTTTTGTTTTTTTTTTCTTCTGGTCCATAGCACCCTCTGATGTCTGCACCTTAACAGGCTATTTTTTGAAACATCAAATACATCATAGTTTGCTTTATTAGCAAACTCCTAGACGGGCAAAGCAAAACCTTTGTCCAAGGTGTGAACTTACCAAGCCAAAGGTCAGACACAAAATAGGAAATGCTATCAGCTTTGCCACCTCCTCCCATTCGACACAGATCAAGAGCTGCATTGCTGGGCATTCTCGGGCATTCCCTCCCCACCTGCCCTGCTCATCAGCAATTATCTCTCTTCCACACCAGCCCAAGTACCAGGACATAGAAGTCCTAAGACATGGAGAATTTTGCTGATGCACACCTCATGAGGTTCACACATAGGAAAGCCTCATTTTGCTTTAAGATTTCTAATGACATGGTCCATCATGACTCAAAAGTGACCCGCACTGGATACTAGTTTCACAGTCTGTCAGACACTATGAAGTGTTATGCTAAAGAGTTTGAAGTTAATCTGAGCTATTTGCATCAGATCAAGATGCCCCTCTGATGGTTATCTGCAGTCATTGAAACCTGGTGGGATGCTTTCCAGCTCTATTTGGATCTAAAACTGCCTCCATAAACTGGGAAGAATCAATGGTAGAGAAAGAACATCACTCCACAATGACAGCTTTAGCCTGAGCAAGAACATTCTGGGAGGCCCCAACTAAAAGAAAGGTTGGGAGCTGGAAGGCATGTCACCAGGCAGTAAACAATAATGATCTGGGGAGACCCTGGGCTCTACTGAGAATGCCTTGGACTCCTTCAAAATGTCAGATTTACTCCAAGGGCTCTGAATGGCAACAGGCTTCTACGGCCCTGCAGAAGTCAGCAGAAGGAGCTCTGGAATGTTTCACTTGATCTCCTCCGCATCTCAGGAAGGTCTCAGAGCCTCTGTGTCCCTCAGCACAGGCTCAGGGCCTCACCAAAGCTTTCATGAAGATCCTGGGAAGGGTTACTGAAACTCCCACCCCTTCCCACACTACCACCTTCAGAGTACACACATACCCTCTCTTAAGCTCTCTTAAAATCAGCAAAGAAAAAAGAAGCTTAATTAGGAGAAAATGATAACAACTAGCAGTCAGTCAGCAGATGGCATATAGAATATGAAGATTCCCAAGCTTCTAAAATCATAAACTTCTGAATGCCCTTGACCTCCCTTTTGCTGATTGAAAGAAAAGAGAATCTTTCAGTTCTGGTGATATTACTAACCTCTGTCTCTCAGCTTTTCCTGGGTTTATGGTTTATAAGCCATGTCTCATACTTCCTCAACTGTGTATTCAATTCCTAAACTCTTCCAAACACCACAGCCCATGAATAGAACTTCAAAACTTTAATAGAAAGCAGGGAGGGTGAGAGATCTTAGTTCTTGTTCCATGGTCCTCTCCTCCTCTTCTTTTTCTTCAAGGAACCCAGGACACATGAGGCCAAAATATTAAAACTCCCACCATTGCAAATGGAAGTTTACAGTAACATCCCCTCCCTCCAATAAAAATCTTTGCTACCAAATTGTATATAGTTCTCCCAAACCAAGCCCCATGATCCACGCCACAAAGTTCCCAGGTTACTGTCGCCTATTTAGGTTGACAGCTTTAATAATGCTGAAGTAGCCTCAGAAAATGCAGAAATGTGAAGTTCTTTTCTAAGAGTCACCCCTGATGATTCTTCTCCAGCCTAGTGGAGTGATTATGCTGCACTGAGCTCCAGAGTCAAAGCAATGGGGGTGTTAGACTGCAGTATGGCAGACTGGGTTCACATCCTGGCTTCACCACTTCCTAGCTGCGTAGTCATAGGCTGGATCTTTTGCCTCCCCGTGCCTCAGTTTCCTCACCCGTAAAATGAAGATAATGATAAAACTACCTCCTAGGATAAAGGAGATTATTCATGCTTAGCACAGAGCTTCTAACATAATAAACACTAGACACCATTGGTATTGCAGTTCTGAGCCAGAACGTCAGAGAGGCATGAACCGGCTGCTTTTCATTCTAACTTAGATCAAAAACTGAGCAATGTTGCACAGAACGGGGGGACAAAAATAGCAGGAACCTCATCCACAGTATGGCAAGGACCATTGATATCAATACGCATTTACCTTCCCTAACCTTATTTGTGATCAATCAGTACGAATCTCTAAGGTATTGAAAACCTCATGTAGACCCAAAGGATGCAAGTCTCTGTATCCTCATTTTGTCAACAGAGAGTATTGTTGGGCTTAGCAGATTATCCATCAGTGATCACTTCATCATGGGGTGGGAGGAACCCTGGAGAATATGGCTGAATAGCAGAGACCCTCCCAGCATTGCAGAATGCTTACCACAGACTTCAAGTTTTGGGTGTTTTGTTTCGTTTTGTTTTGTGTGAGTTGGGGTCTCACTCTGTCACCCAGGCTGGAGTGCAGTGGCATGATCACAACTTACAGCAGCCTCCACCTCCTGGGCTCAGCTGATCCTTCCACTTCGGTCTCTTGAGTAGCTAGGACTACAGGCACAAGCCATTAAGCCCTGCTAAATTTTTTATTTTTTGTGAAGATGAGGTCTCACTATGTTGCCCAGGCTGGTCTTGAACTTCTGGGCTCAGGTAATCCTTCTGCCTCAGTTTCCCAAAATGCTGGAATTATAGGTGTGCACCATCATGCCCAGCCAGGCCAGCTTCAAGTTTTTTGAAGATGTGTTTAAGTGGTTAAGAGACTGTCTAGACACCAAGGTCCTATTAGGTTGAGGCGGAAATCTCATAAGATCCAGTTTTCTTACCAAATTCCACTTCCCTAAGACAAGTTGAGCTGGAAATGTCCACAAAGCAATTATATTTCTAAGAAACTGTCAATACTTCTCACCCACGGTCACTACTGAGTAGTAGAGGGGTGTAAACGGGGGAAAGTTCTCTACCCCACTAAAATATTTACAGAGGAATTCTGACCGAAGGTCACAATCAATTCAGCGTTCCCAATTCCTGAGGGTGATTTCAAATTGAGTTTCAAAAAAAGGCCAAGAGCCAAATCCCACAGAAATTTCTGGAGCTGACATTAAATGAATCTTCTTTCACAGAACTCCTAGCAGCAGTTGGATATTAACAAGGAGAAAAGAACAATTATCGTTTAGGACTCCAAGTGCCACTTTATGTCACTTTAAAGAATGAATAGACTTCTAGCTCCACTCAGCTGTCTGCTCACAATTACAAAGCGATGGTAAATAATTGTGGCAAGTGGAAGGTTTGGTTTAGGAGAGTGAAATTGTATAACGATTCGATGCTTTCTCTTGCTTTTCTGTGTCCAGGCAAACAGGACAGCCCCTGCCACGGATTTGGCTTAAGTTCAGATCTGTACCTTACAGGAAAAAAAAAAGGCCTTGGAACTGTTTATTAAAGCAGACACACAAACACACACAGCAAACCTACCAAAACATTTTTTAACATTTTCACAAGGAGAGAATAATCATATCATGAGTCATGGCTTAATTTGTTCTCTGGTGGTTTCATTTAGGCAACGATCATATTTGTTCATGCCAATACAATTTTTGAGTGGTTTTACTAGAAAGTGTATCTTTCCACTTTCTCGGCACACCAGTTTCCGAGCAGCCGTGTGAGCTCTACCCCTGAGGAGACGTGTTGATACAGTGGATATGGCCAGGACTTTTTTTTTTTTTTTTTTGCACCCATAATTCACTCAAAGGGGAAGGCAGGTTTTATACTCACTCTGAAAGGGGTCTAGACCCCAAGCAGTAAAAACTTTGATCTTGGGCCCAAGTGCATCTTATCCAAACACACATTCATTTAATCTTGCAACTCAAGAGTGACAGAGCCTTCCAAAGTGGCTTGGGAGAACCAAGGAGAGAGGGTTGGGGCTCGTGGGAGAGACTCATATACCCGAGGAGCCAGTTATCTGTGATACTCAGTCTCAGGAGAGAAGCTCTACCTCTCCATGAGGCAGGAGGGCAACGTAAAGCATTCCTAAGGCAGGCAGTCTCCTCGAGAGCTTTCCAGGGGGAAGTGAGGTTTTGTACGTGGGACAATGTAAGGGCGAACAAGAACTGCCCTCAAGAAATCCAGACTGAGGTCCGTGACTGCTGTTTGTCCCACTTTTTCTTCCAGTGACTGGTCTAGTGACCACCAATCTCTCATACCACTGTCCCTAAGGCCTTCATCCAGTGCCACTAATGACTGACTATATTGCTTACCAATTAAATCCAAAATGAGGTGCAGGTTTCCCAAAAGAATTTCCCAAAAGAATTTGCATGTTAACAGAAAGCCTTAAATCCTTTTCAAGTCTCAATTCCATTAAACAAACATTGATTGAGAGGACTCATTTCTGGCTACTGGGCATTAAGCACTTGTGAAAACAAAGAGGAATGAGACAACGTTCTTCCCTCAAAGAGCTCACAGTCTGACAGGAGAGGAGATACAATGTCCAACAACTGTGACATGTTATAATAAATATAATCAGAGAGGTCTGAATGAAGGCCTGTGGAAGCCCCAGTGAAGAAATTCTCTAGTTGGGGTACAGGGATAATAACAAAGAAAAGGTATTTCTTGAATTGGGTCATGTATCCATTAGGATTATGTTTGGCTGCACATAACATAAAGATCCAAACAACAATAGATTAATCAAAATACAGGCACTTGATCTCAGTAAAAGAAGCCTGATATTAGACAATCTATAGCTAGTAATAGGGTTCCATGATGTCATCGGTACTCTCACAGTCCTGATCTTTCTTTAATATACAGCTTCTATCCTCAAGTTTACCTCTTGATGGTGACTGGAGCTCCAGACAGATCAAGTTCCAGACAGGAAGGAAGAAAGGGCAAAATGGGTGCTCTCTGTAATAAGTTTCTGTAGAAATTCCACCCAGGAGCAACTTCTTTATCTACTCTACTGAGGAAAGAGAATGCCTCCACAGATCAGCACTTTTATTGTAAGGAGGAGGGAGGCTGGATATTGGGTAGGCAAGTAGCCATCGACCCTACAGGTTTCCAGTATAAATGGACCTTCCCAGAAAGACAAAGTGAGGTAGAATGTTTCTGGTAACAGACACAGAGTGTGCAAAGATAAAGATCTATAAAATATTGGTGGATATGTGGAACTGTGAATAGCCTAGAAAGACCGTCGATGTCAGCCTTTAGGAAATCAACTTTGTTTTTTTTTAAGTGAGTGGATTTGAGGGCATGTGTTGTGGTTATTGTTGAAGTGAAACCCCAAGATGAGAAAGCTAAGAGAAGCAGCTTTGGTCCAAGGTGTGATGGGAATAAGGGGAAACTGTACTTGAATAATAATGTAAGACATAGAGTGATAAGTCCTAGGAGAGTGGTAAATGAAAGATCAATAGGACTTCAGAGGCAGTGACAGTAGAGCTGTATCTGAATGGATTTAGGATTTCTACGTGCCAAGGTGCAAAGACAAGCTGTTCAAATGGAAGGAACAGCATTTGCAAAGGCCCAGAGGAATAGTGAAACATAGACGGGAATCAGGCTTCATGTCATTGATCAGAGACTAAGGCTTGTGGAAGGGTGTGGTAAATAAGGTTGGAAAGGTAAGCAGGGGAGGCTCAGTGGAGTGCAGACCATTTCAGGTATCTAGCCAAGGATGCATTCCCGTGGAGGCCTCTGATCTCACCACTTGAGAGACAGTAGTAGCAATTATGCCTTTGTATCCAATTTCTTCTAATAACAAGCAGGATACCCTTGGAGTCTGGATTCCCAATGCACATAGGCCTGTTGATAAAGTACAGGATGCATGAGGCCTGAGACTAGATCTGTATACATCTAAAAGGCAGAATCCTACAGAAAGATTAAGTCCGCTACTCAATTTTGGAACTAGTCCCCGGTGAGTCCTCTACCAAATCAATTACAATCTAACCCTCTTTAGTCACACAACTGTGGAGTCCTACAGTCTACTAATCCCAGAAAGTTAGGACCCTGAGGAAATTCAGTGCTGCTATGTGCCCTTCCTCTTCTATGAAGCTCTCCGCCTCTATCTGGGAGCTACGGATGTGGAAGATTCTTTGGAAAAGTGATTTGCAAACTGTATGTGACTACCCATGATGGGTCGTGGGAATCATTTCATCACTCAGGACCAATATTTTAGAAAAATGAAACAGAAGAAAAAGAAAAGCTGTTCACATGAAAGGAACAGCATTTGCAAAGGCCCAGAGGCATAGTGGAACATAAATGGGAATCAGGCCTCATGTCATTGATCAGAGACTAAGACTTGGGTGGGAAATAAGGTTGGCAAGGTAAGTGGGGAAGGATCAGCAGATGGCAGAGCATTTCAGGTATCTGGCCAAGGATGCATTCCCATGGAGGCCTCTGATCTCACAACTTGTAATAGTCAAAATAGGATAGCTTGTACTGTGGTAACAAACATTTTCAAAATCTCAGTGGTTCATCAAGCTGAGTTCTATTTCTCTCTCACTTACAGGCTGCTAAGGATGGGGGTGACTCTCTAGGGCAACTGTCCTCTGATAGCAACTAGACAGCTCTGATCTGTGGTTTCCCTGTCTCAATCAGAGCCCTCTCTGGGTCACTGTAACAGGGAAAGTGTTTGCGGGGTTGCCAACTGGCTCTCTGGGTTTCGTGTAGAAGTGATACTAGTCATTTATGACCACAACACATTGGCCAGAATGAGTCACATAGCCCCACACGCTTTAAGGATGTTGATGTTCCTACTTTAGATACCTGATAGAGGAGGAGACTGGATACTGGTGAATCCTAGCTAGCTATGTCTAGTGTAAGCAGAATGGAAGACAGATGGAATGGAATAGAACAGAGCAGAATAGATTCAAACGCCTCACAGAAGTGTTCTAGAGTTATATTTGTATGGTTGAACAGATGTTGGGGCCCATACCAAGTAGCTATTGTAAAATGTACTTCTAGGTAGAGTTTGGAGGTGAAGAAAGTTTGAAAGTGACTACATCTGAGAAAAAAATATGCCTGGAGAGATGGAGGGGATTACTTAGAACTCGTGACCTGTAACAAAGGGCTCTTCTTTGTGTCTGCTCAAAGAAAATAGAGTTTCGAATGTCTCCTGAACAGTCTTCAATGCATAGTTCAAGAGTAACCCAGTGTCACATACCTGAATTCCGTAACAAACTCAGTAGGTTACAGTCAACATTGCTGGCGTGTGTGTGTGTGTGTGTGTGTGTGTGTGTGTGTGTGTGTGTGTTAGTTTTGTCTTCCCCAAACAGCTGCAGGGCACACATTCTACTAAGGAGTTTGCTAAACAGTCAGGAAAAGAAGGCATCCATAGAGTACGGGAAAGTTAGAAGGTAGCCTCAATGACAGCCAGGGCCCCAAGAAACAAATATGAAGATGAGAAGGGGCTGCTTTAAGGTGACATTAAAAACCTGATGCCCAACATGACACCATCCACCTTCTAAGTAAGCACTTCAATCTGTGGGAACAAGGGTCATTCCTGAGTTGGGACCCTCATCATGTAAGTGCTCAGCTGAAATACTACTGTGGAACTGTGACATCAGTCACGAAACAGTGAGCAGTGCCTCCCTGGTACCTCCACGTGGGGCACTGCTCCGAGAAGAGAGGCGAACCTTTGGGGAGAAACTTTGCAATATCTTTCTCAGGGCTCCAGCAGCTAGAAAAAGAAATATTATGAACTCTGCAGGGCGCTTTGTAGGTGTTACAAGAGTAAATTGACTTGGGGATGCTTGCAATATATTTCCAATACTTACAACTCCTCAAGGGACACAGTGAAAAAATAATAATCTTAGCTAACCTTGACAGAGTGATTATTATGTGCCCAGAACTGTGCTTTAAAAAGTATATCTATTTTTGTCTCACTTTTATCCTTTCCTCTATGAGGGCACTACTGTAAGTTATTTCCATTTTACGAGGTTCAAAGACCTCAGGAAATTGGCCTACTTGTAGATAACAAGTAGCAGAGCTGTGACTCAAACTCAGCCTGTCTTTCTAGCTACTATAAAAAATAAACAGAAAACTTGGGAATATTCAGAAGTAGCAGGGTATTATGGGCTGAATTGTTCTCCCTAAGAAAGATATGTTGACGCTCTAACCCCCAGGTGCCTCAAAATATGATCTTATTTGCAAATAGGTTCTCTTGCAGATGTGGTTAGTTAAGATGGGTCATACTGGAGGGTGGGCCTCTCATCCTATATCACTGTCTTGCTTATAAGAATATGGTCCTGTGAAGACAGACAGATAGGGAGGACACCTTGTGAAGATGGAAGTAGAGACTGGAGTGATATGTCCCCAAGCCAAGGAATCCCAAGGATTGCTGATTGCTGATCATCACCAGAAGCTAGGAGAGAGGCATGGAACAGATTTCCCCCCAGAAGAAATCAACCAAACCAACCTTGTCAACACATTGATCTTGGACTTTTAGCCTCTAGAACTGACAGACCATCAGCTTCCATTGTTTTAAGCCATCTAGTTTGTAGTACTTGGTTATGACAGCCTTAGGAAATGAATACACAGGGTAATCACAATCTTCAAATAATTACCTAACCAGACCTAACGTAGCATCATATGTATCCTTAATAATGAGAAAATTGAGGCACAACGGTTTGGAGACTTTTGCTCAAATTGACAAGCAGTCACAGCAGCCAGACCCTCTGCCATCTTGTTTGGCGTTTGGTGTTTGCTGTCTTCCTCCCGTGAAAGCAATGAAGGCAGTTTTCTCTTTAACTGGGTGCTCTGAGAATTCTGACCTGAGAGACCTACACTGCAGATGCTGGTGCAGAAGTGATTGTCCCTATCTTCCCAGAGGCGGAGATGATACAGTTATGTGTGTCCCTGGGATCCCTGCCCATGCCCATACCCCACACAAGGATGAGAGGCACATACTCCATCTGGGAGTCAGGAGAAGGGCCCAGCCCTGTGGAGTATGGGATGAGCTCGTTACATCCTTCTGAAGTATGAATTCTGTCGTAGCCGGCAGAGACTCCAGCTCTCCCAAGACCACATCCAATCAGTGCTGGGGCAGAAGTCGAATGGAAATTTCTCCCCAAATCAGAGAGCAAACTTGGAATACAGGTGCACAGTTACTTCTCAGAGTCCCGTGTTCCAACACTCTCAGGGAAGTGACCTCTAAAGGCCTTTTGTGAAAATCAGTGTGAACTATCAGAGGGCATCTGGGTTTGGGTGGCACTTCCTTTAACCAGAAGGCCACCAAAAGCCAAGATTCCGTGTGAGTGGTTGTGGCATTTTTCTCCAGAAATGTTTTCTCTCAAAACAACTTGAGCCAAATGTAACATTCCATATGGCATAAGGAGATTTCATCTGCTTCTGGTGGGCAGCAAAGGTCCCTGGAAATCTGTGGATCCTATTGTGTGTCCGAAGGGAAAACTTTTAAAGCTATGATAGTACAAGGAGAAGTGACAGGAGTATAAGTAACATTCTTGTTGTTTTTCCTATTATGGCGATGTTCTGCTCACAGAAGCAATACCTCCAAACCCAGTCTCTCAAGAAACCAGCTCCCATTCTGCTCTGCACCATTCAGGCCAGTGGTTTTCAGGAGATTGTTAAAATACAGATTACTAGGTCCCACCTAAGGAGGTCAGGCTCAAGGGCACAGGAATCTGCGTTTTTAACAAGCACACCAAGAGATTCTGCTGCACATGGTCAGACGACCACACTTAGAGAAACTCTGGGTTTAGATTTTCTTCTGTATTGAGATCTGAGGATGTCGATCAGATGAACTCTCAGGTTTCCTCCAGGCTTGTGATTCCAACATGTCCCTGTGTCTATCTTGTGTCCATTTGCCCTACTTAAGCTGGTTGCTTCGGTATTCTAGAACTGTCTTCTTTCCTTTAACCTTTACGACAAATTCCACTGCCCTTTCTCTGTCCCTGGATTGTCTGTCTGGATCTGAGGAACCAAATAGAGTTATCTTAACATTTGATAAGTAGATCCCATAGCTATCACTGCTAGAACCAACTCCCAATACAAATAGGATAGCAAGCATATCACTTTATCAGCCTTTAATCTGCCCTCATTCTTAACAGTTAATCACTCTTGATCAGAGTTTCCTAACTCAGGCCTCTAGGGGGATATGGATGGGTTTCAAGGCATCTGGGAATCCTCTGAACTGTCATGTGAAACTGTATGCAAATGATAGTATGAAGGCAATTTTTCAGAGATATGATTCGACATCCAGGGAAGATTATGACCCTTGGCTCCAGGTATCATCTGACACACCTGACTGTAATATAGGACGTTCATTTTGATAATTCGAAGCTACCTTGTTTGAATCGTGGACAGTTCCTGGTCAGCTTAGGCAGCTCATACAGAGTACAATATAAAAATCGAACTAGACCATATTCCTCCTATTCATTAGTAATGTGCTAGACACTTACTAATCAAAAATAAATGATCAAATAGAAGATTCTGGGAAGATGGTATTGGCATCAACAGCACAGTCTTTCAGTCTCTCCAAGTCCCTACATAAAAACAGCAGAACAATTAGACAACAAAGTCAAAACCCATGGTCACTTTGACAACAGAACTAGGGGCAAGTTTTCTCACAAACTCCAAGTTATAAGTAGGTGGAGGCACAAACCACCAATAACACAAACATCTGTGCAGGAGGAAAAAGGAAACAATTGGGTAGCATCTGATAGACCTGAAAGTAAGGGAACCTCTAAGCAGTCAATAGTATTCCCTGGAAAGTGTAGTTGGGATGTTTTTGAAAACATCCCTAAAACTTGAGTTGGGGCAGAGAGTAGGGATTATTGCCTTCTGTAATAGGAGTAACTGGCCATCTCCCAGTAAGACTCCTGAGAGCTCTTAAAATGGAGCCACCAGGACTCCCTTCTAGTACAGGGCCCTATACTGAGAAGAAACTACCTGGAGTGGTATCAAAACTGAGCATAATAGAGAAGATAGTGACAAAGGAAAGATAGATGAGGTTCAGATCAGCTGGGGAGGAAAACAGGGCAGGAAAACTCAGAACGCAAGCCACTATACTTCATGCTATATAAAAACAACAGAAGAGGGAACTCTGAAGTTGGAAAAGGCTTTCTGAATACTGCCTCCTCCTACAAGTTCAGGAAAACTAATTTCTCTTAAAAATGAACAACAGAAAAGAATAGAGGTCAAACTCCATACAGAGTTACTGTAAGAAAAAAGAAGATAGGGAACAGAAAAACACCCCTACACACAATGAAAGCATGCCAGAAAAACATGCTCATAAAATAGATCAAAACCATAGCATACTACATTAAACAAGTTAGAAGACATTAAGAAAATGATATAAGACATGAAAGAACAACAATCAGAATTAGAAAAAATCATTCCAGAAATCAAGACTAAATTAGAAGCTACACAAAAGCAAATAAACACAATGGAGGATACCTTAAAAGAAACAGCAGGTGAAAGGGAAGAAAATTTTTAAATTCAAAAATACATAAAGGAAAGGGTAAAAGAACCCAAGAGGAAGTGACAAATATTGAAGATAAGCAAAGAAGATTGAACATCCAGAAAACAGGAGCCCCTGAAGAAGAAAAGCGAAACAAGGGACTAGACCAAATACCAATTCAGGAGAACATTCCTGAAATAACACAGTTGGAACATATACATTGAACGAAAAATGTTGAGATGATCAACCTAGAACAACCAATATCAAACAGATTTTGGTAAAATTAATAAACCTTAAATAAAAAGTCCCCTGGGCATCTAGGAAAAAAATCATGTTATTTATATGGAAAAGAAAATTATATTTTCATTAGGCTTTTCAAATTCCTTATATCAAAAGAAATAGAATAATGTATTTAAGAACTCAAGAAGTATAAACCAATGGTTTTAGTTCTAACAAAACCAATTTTCAAAATGTAATGGGCACAAACTATTATCAATACATAAGAACTCAAAGGATATTGTTCCCTTGAGCCCTTTCTGAGAAATTTACTAAAGAACAAACATCAGACAATCAAAATGACTAAGGGCCTGGCAGTGAGTATTAAATATGTAGTTGACATAAAGCCTGGCAGTGAGCATTAAATATGTAGTCACCTGCCGAGCTATAACTAAATGAGGGTTCAGAGGAAAAGAATACAGTATGTAACGGCTATATGTGCACAAAATATAAATATAGGACAACTATTCATAGTTATACTATGGGTTTTTTGTAAATTGGGGGTTAGAATGGAAGGAGAACATGAAAAGTACGTTTTAGGTAATTATTATGGTGGTCATATCAATATTATTATTCTGAGATTGCTGCATATGTATGATATAGGAGACAACAAATGAGTAATTGCAAAATATTTTAATTATTGGAAATTCTTGAGTTTGAATTGGAAGTATCCATAGGAACTCATGAGATATATAATCAGTGGCATGGTGAAGCCGGTTTGGACTAGCTGGTGAGAACAGGTTGTACACCACTTTTTCCCAACTCCACGTTCAATGACTTTGTGTCAGTAACTTGAATCAGCCATGGTGGGGGTATTTGCCTCATGGAAATTGGGAAATACTACAAACTCAGCCATTTTTTTTTTTTTTTTTTAAGTTGGAGTCTTACTCCGTCACCCAGACTGGAGTGCAGTGGCACGCTCCCAGTCACCGCAGCCTCAACCTGCTGGGCTCTGGTGATCCTTCCGCCTCAGTCTTCCAAGTAGCTGGAACTACAGGCATGTGCTACCATGCCCGGCTAATATTTTTGATTTTATTGTAGAGATGAGGTCTCGCCAAGTTGCCCAGGCGGGTCTTGAACCCATGGGCTCAGGCAATCCACTCACCTCAGCCTCCCAAAATGCTGGGATTACAGGCTGAGCCACCAAGCCCAGCTGCCATTTTTCTTTTTAATAGAGTTATTTGTTAGACATTTACCAGTACTCCACTTTATATAGTGTCCAAATTGTGGTTCTGAAATACTATTTCTCACTAAAATGAAAGAGGACATTTTGAAGAAATAGTTGGTTGAAGGTCTAAGACAGAAAATACACAAGATGAGCCTAGAAAAATGTGTCATATAGAAGATGTATCTTTATAAAGAAGTTATAAAGATACTGGCATCATGTCGATGATTGAACTCAGGAGCCAATTTGAAAAAACTCCCAATGACCAAATATGGGTCAATTTGTGCATCAACAGTGATAATAATTACCGTCCAATACATTTAAATGTATTACTTTGCAATGATATTTAAGCAAGAATCAGTCATCTTCAGAGACTGATAGAGAACTTATTTATCTTGAAAGCTAATAAATACATGGAAAGAATCAAGCATTTATCTTGCCTCTGCTATCAACTGTACTACCAAATATGCTAATAGGATAAATAAAAAATATCTCTTTATAAAAGTATAAAATACTATCTGATAAAACAGATAGTATTTTATTATTTTGCAATCCCCGGTGAGCAAATAGATACAAGTATTACACATCAGTAGTGGAAGCAACCATATGAATGTGCCTTCCTAGTCTTGCCAGAGGGCTAGAATAGAACCTGAATCTAATCTAGTCTCTGGATCCAACTGGGAATTTGCAGGAAATACCAAGGACAGAGGAACATGTTGAGCTGCACATGAGTTTACAATCAGCAAAATCCAGACTGGAAAACTTCACAGGTCAAACACCCCAGTTCTTAAGCAGATAAACTTTAAAGAGGTTTAAAAGGTGGAGAAGGAGCCTATAGATGACAAGACAAAACCATTATTTAAAATGTACTAAGGCAAACTGTAGTGCATAGGAATATGTATTTAGGTGATAAAATTATAAACTCAAGGAAGAGATTAGTATAAAAATCAGGATAGTCATTCCTTGTGGGCGAAGGGAAGAACTGTGATTAGGACAAGACACCTGGAAGGGACTTTGGGGGTGGGTGACAAAGTTCTGTTTCTGGCCTGGGTGGTTCCCTTGCCTTATTCATTAAGCCATAAATTAGATTTGTGAGGTTTGTTCTACCCTTGTTTCATTTTATGTTAAAAATATATATTTCAAAAATATAATCAAGTCTTCGCCCTCCAGGAGCTCAGAATCTAAAGAGGGAGATAGAGATATAAACAGCTTGGTTCAAGGCCATGTGATCAGTGCTGTCAGGCAGGCAGGTATGTATACATTGAGCATGGCAGGTCCAAGAAGGCTCCTGGGAGGAGGGAACGCACTACTTTGCCCTTGAAGGAAGAGTCATTCTCCAAATGGCATGTGAATAGCAGAGGTCAGAGACCAGGCTGAAGAGGGTCCCATCGCAGTCACTCCTTGCTAACACACTCCAGGCAATCTGTGCACCCATCAGTGTTTATTCTGGCATTGGCTGCTTCCTTTCTGCCTGTGACTTTGTCCTGAGCAGTTTCCTTCAAGATGGCAAAGGTTAGAATTGTCAACCAAAGGAGACTATGTTCACATGTTTATGTGAATAAACTAGAACATCTCTGCCTTTTTCCTTGTTTTAAAACCAGAATTTCATAGATAATCTAGGCGAAAGTACAATCTTGAAAGCTTTTTCTTGAAGTAGAGCGCTGCAGCAAAGATCTCATACCCAGCCAGGATCTCTATAAGCAGAATTGGAATACCTTCCTGAATTTTCTCTCTGAGCAGAGAGAACAGAGGGATGAAAGAGCTCAAAGAGGTCTTCTTGACTGGACTCTTAAAGCCATTCTCAGACCTGAACCCAAACACCAGAATGGCTCATCACATTCTTAACCAAGAAGGCAAGACAGTGAATGTCCAAGAACAGAATATGACATATCCAAAGAGAAGATGGCAACACAATCTATTGTCCACATTCCCTGAGAAGCAAAAAAAAGGGGGAGTGTAATTTGTATGTCAGAATCAAAAAGTGATGGGATAGGTACAATTTGGGGTATCTTTAGCTAGTTCTGTTTCTGGGTGCTGTGTAAATAACAGGGTGGAGGCTCAGCAAGTGAACAGCAAGTGGGACCTGGTTATTCTGCAGGAACATGTGGGCTTGGAGAGCAAGGCTGGGGTCCTTTCCAGGATGCACTTATCCTCCCTATCCACCTAACACTGATCCCTGACCATTCTGGTAGCAAGCTGGCACTAGGAGCTAAAAAGCACTCTGAGGATAAGAATAGAATAAAAAGGAATTGAAAAACCATTTGTTTACACATCTCTTGCTCTGTAAAATGGGACTGTAGTACCCACCTATAGATGTAAAGGGAAAATAAGACATATGGAAATGCTTTCTAAATGAAAGAGTGTAGGGTGGAGAGTATTCCTGAAAATTCTGTTTAGAGATAAATGTGCTTTCCTTCTTTACACAGCTGTGTATTGACAAGCATTTTGTCCTTATAACAAGACCATTCATCAAGTCTATACATACAAACACATGCAAGTATTCCAACTAGGTACAAAGTTTCCTCTATAAACTGAGATGTGATTCTTCTTTAATCCACTCCCAGGGGTAACACTGAGTATTTCTTTCACTGAGCCAAGTATTTGTTCCACATCTCTCAGACAACATGGAACAATCGGCAGAGGTTATTACATAGGTCTGGGTTCAGGGACAAATGGACTTACCTTAAACCTTTCCTCACCCTAAAAATGATGGCTTTATGGTCATAAGAGAGCATATTCTTTTGTCTTCCTATTTAAGATTTGAATCTCATAGGAGGGGCACTATTTTCAGAGAGAGACTACTCTATTCCTAACTTAGCTAATCATCAGTCACATGGGGTGCTTGCTGAAAATACAGAGTCTCGGGTCACTTCCCAGATCTGCTGAATCAGAATCTCCAGGAGAGGTCTTTAAAATCTGAATTTTTAACAAGTGTTCTAGATGATTTTCATGATGAGGCAAGTTTAAAGAAAGCCAAAATAGAACACAGCTCCAACAGAACTCTCAAGCCAAAGACTTTTAAAAAGGACTAAAGAAAAGGGGTGTCTTAGTCTGCTTAGGCTGCTGTAAAAAAAAATGCCATCTACTGTGTGACTTAAACAAAGAAATTTGTTTTCTCATAGTTCTGGAGGCTGGAAGTCTGAGACTAGGGTGCCAGTTTGATCAGGTCTTGGTAAGGGTTCTCTTCCTAGCTTGCAGATGGCCATCTTCTTGCTATGTCCTCACATGACCCCTTCTTTGTGCAAGGTAGGGAAAGGAAGAGAAAGAGTGCAAACTCTCTGGGATCTCTTCTTATAAGGGCACTAATCCCATCATAAGGGCCCAACCCTGATGAGCTCATCTAACCCCAATTACTTCCCAAAGGCCCCTCCTTCAATCATCACACTGAGGGCAAGGACTTCAACATAGGAATTTAGTGGTGAAGTGGACACAAATATCCAGTCCATACAGGGAGGAATGAGGCTTAGTCCCTTCAAAGGGGCAGGTGTTCCTTAGTGGAGGTGGATCTTTGCTTGGGATTTTTGCTTCTCACCAGCCCATGCAAAACCACTTCATATAAAACATAGGTTTGGCCAGGCTCGGTGGCCCAGCCTGTAATCTCAGCACTTTGGGAGGCCGAGCCAAGTGCATTGCCTGAGCCCGCGGGTTCGAGGCCAGCCTGGACAACTTGGTGAGACCTCGTCTCTACAATAAATCACAAAAAATGCCTGAGCATGGTGGTGTGCATCTGTAGTTCCAGCTCCTTGGAAGGCTGAGGCAGAAGGATCACCTGAACCCAGTAGGTCAACGCTGGGGTGACCGTGAGCATGCCACTGCACTCCAGTCTGGGTGACGGAGTGAGACTCCAACTCGAAAAAAAAAAAAAAGACATAGGCTTAAGCAAGCAGTGCACGCATTGTTTCAGTAACTTACAATTTACAAAACATGAAGATTTAAAATAATCAAAACAACAACCAACAAACAAGAGAGAGAGAGAGATCAATGTTACCAGGTATTTTGGATTTTGAGTGTTAGTTCAGTTAAGCACTAAATTTAGCTCTAGGACTGCTGTTAGCTCAGACCAAAGGAGAAAAATGCATTTGCTAATTGTCTTTCTTATTTCATGCATGTTAAATTCTGGCTAGAGTTCCAGCCTTTACTTACACCTCCTGAACCAAACTGCTATTCCCAAACTTATGCCCTTTAAAGATGAGAGAAGTCATTGGGGTTTTTTTTCCCCAGAGCTTAACATTTTGTCTCAACGTGTTTCTGGCTTATTAGAGAAGCAAAACTAGTCAGACTAAAAATATCCATTGGGGAACCTTCCTCCCCAAACATATACTAGAACCTACAGAGAAAAAATAACATGCTTTGCAGAATCTGCAGTTGGGTTTTTTGTAGATCTAAAGAGGTTTTTGTTTATTCATAATAATTCAGGTAACCCTGGAGATCCAACCACTTTCCAGACATGGCTTAGCAATGAGAAACTCAAAATTACTGATTCCCTGATTCCAAATCAGTTACCCAATTAGACAAGTCCCATTATTCAATGTTTCTATAATAGAAGGAAGATGGCTTAGTGTGGTAGATTATTCCCTGGTTTCAGACCCAGTTCTGCTGTAAATCAATTGACAGTTTCCATTCAGCAATTTATTTATCTCTACACCTGCTGTCTTCATCAACTCAACAACTATTTCTTGAGCATTTAAAAAGTGCTAAGCACTGTATCCAGGTAAAGGGGATAGCCTTGCCCTTAAGTAGATCATGGTCCGGAAAAAAAGGGAGTTTTCCATTCTGTGATATAATTGCTACTTTCCTTGTGTGGGAACCCTGAGTCTGTTCCTCACCAGTTTGGCACAAAAACAAAAGCAGGTAAGTGTATGAAGGAACAGATGAGTGAGTGAATGAAATACAAAGATTATTTTTAACAACCTTATTTTTTGCCATTACCACTCTTCTTGTGGTCCCCTGTGTCTAATAACTCAGGCCTGGGTGGTATGTCTTTAATTTGACCTTTCAAAGTCTTCTGTCCTCAGGGAAAGCTCATTTGTTGGCTGTAATCTGCCCCTTCAGTCTTCTCTGGCATAGTTCCTTCAGGATCTCCTTCCATCCCTCATGCCACCCCTGCATATCCACTGAGCATACAATATATGAGCAATGGGCAAACCAAGATGCTGGAGAATACAGACTCTGCTCCACATCTTACCATGGATGTGTACGATGCTTGGAACGTCCCACTCATGGCCACAGAAGAGATGCTTCATTTCTTTGACTCACAACTACTGAGATACCAGGACAGGCAAAATGGTACCATGTGCATCCCAGAAGAGTCTGTCATCAACAGATTCTACCCACCACCTCATGCTAGCCTCCATACACCAATTTTTAACAAAAACAGCTGTTTGTGTGTAAGACCAGTTTAAAGTTTTTCATCCACTTAATTGCCTGTGAATCCTGGCACTGTGCCAAATGCCTGGAGTGCCAAGTTCTTGTCTGTATCCTCGGTATCATTTCCACACCATTAATCTGAACAACGATTGAAACACCAGTTTCTCCAGAAAGCGTTAGTCTGGAAAATAAATTTTAAAAAGAAATAGTATTTGAATAGCATGTCAAAGTTTAAAACCACTTCTTCATATGCTATTTCAGTCTATTTTCACAACAAAACCTGAGGCACAGAGGGTAAATAACTAGGCCACATACCATATGGTCAGTAATGTGGCAGGGCTGGTATTTATGCCCAGATATTTGGAGTCAAAATCCCAGAGCCTGTCCAGAGGGGGCCAAGTGGTCCCCTGTTTGGTTCAGTTCTTATAGTCACAAAGAGCTATACATTTACCCTTTAACTGTTCACTCCAATAGCCTTGTACAGAAGTCCCCTCTTCTCCACAGGGGATACATTCCAATGCCCCCAGTGGCTGCCTGAAACCTCGCATAGTACCAAATCCTATATACTACAGTTTTTTTCTATCTGATAACCAAGGTGGCTGCTGAGTGACAAATGGGCAAGTAGCATATACTGTGAGGATACACTGGATAAAGGGTGATTCACGTCCTGGGCAGGATAGAGTAGACAGCACAAGATTTCACCACACTACTCAGATGGCATGCAATTTAACTTATGGAATTTTCCATTTAATCTTTTCACACTGGGGTTGATTGCAGAGTAACTAAAATGGTGGGGAAAAATACCACAGATAAAGGGGACTGCTATACAGCAGGTCCCCTACATAGGAACCTTCAAGTTGCGAACTTTCAAAGATGCAAACATGAATTTTCACGTTCAATCATACAAGTTAGTTCACGTGTCTGGCATGCATTGGGCATACATTGTCATGTGCATGCAACCTCTACAAGTAGTTGTGCTTTTGTGTATTTTACTGTACAGTACTGTATAAAGTACAGTAGTTCCGTGACTTTATTTCAAGCCCAGATATCCAGAAGCAAGTATAAAAGCAGCGGTGACGTAGCTGCTACTGTATAGCCAATTGTGTTAGTTGGGTACCTAGGCTAACTTACTCAACTTAAGAACAAATTAGACTTACAAACATGCTCTCAAAATGGAACTCATCTGTATGTAGATGACTTACTGTATGTAGATTTTAATACTTTATCATGTTTTGTTTCTGTGTTCATTATACAATTCTAAACTTGTGTTTTACTTTTGTAACATTATTTGGGCATTTTTTTCAATATACTGAGAATTTCAGTGGAAGTTGCCAAGGTTTCTCTCAAACTCTAATGCCTTGACAAACATCTTTTTTTTTTTTTAACATGACATCTCTAAAAACATTGCTTACTCGCTGTCACTTTTCTATCTGGAAATAAAATTTGCTAGAATTTTTTTCTTGATTTACACTCCTAGCTGTATATATCTTGTCTACCCGACCTCCCTAGAAAAGCATTTGCATTGACCAGTGCATGCCATAAACCTGAACAAGATCACGTATCCTCACGGGCCCCAGCCTGAGGCATGCAGATCACCAGCGGGGGTGAGATCTGTGTGCTTTGCTCTCTAGAAAGTCCGGCTGGTTGCAAAGCAGGATTCTGCCCTGATAAATTATCTTCTTCTAAGGGTGATGTTAGTGGATTCAAATAGCAAAGGGAGCCTTTGGTTTATTTAAAATCATTATGTCTCTAGCCCTCAATTCCTTCATCCATAAAATGAAGGAAATAACACTCTAATGAAAATTAATGAAAGATCATCTAGGGCTTTTCAGATTTGTAGCTAGACTTGCAAGACGTTACAGCAAATGCCAGGCTCTGAACTTTAACACAGTATCTTCCTTGTCCCTAACTAGGCACAACAGCTGTGCTCATCTGAAAGGAGGAGCTGACTTTTCCATTTGCAGTTGGAACTGTAGACCCTCCCCAGCATCTTCCCAGTCATTCTCCTCACATCATACCCAGGCTATGCTCAGGCACATCTACGGCTTTGATGGCAAATGATACAGCCAGAAGCAACCAGGTCACTAGCCTCTGCCAGGCCACATCCTCTGTGTGTGTCCACACACTCAGGGCATCGTGAGGAGGATACAGGAATTGTCCACTCATGGATGGCTCCAGCAGAGGCATCTCCACGGCCTTCATCTGAGGGCAGCTGCTCATCTCACAAGCCAACCAGTGCTAACTGCTTTCCCTGTCTTTCCCTCTCCCCATTTATTACAGCTTTTTGGAAAGTTGATGAGCTGAAATATTCTCTAGTAGAGGAAATAATATAAAGCTTAAAAGTCATTTCTGATGGAATGGTGAAATAATTCCACTACTTTTCTTTCACACAAAAAAAAAACTAAAATAAAATAATAAGGCAACCCGAGAGAGCCTCTGGGGATTTCATTATTGATAGATTGGAGGGAAACATAATGGCTTTAGATGAACAGGTTTTTCTTTTAACTTGTTAAGCACTTTGGGATGAAGAGATGAGAAAGACAGGTGCTAGACAATAGGATAAACCTGGCACCAGCTTATTTACATAATTTTGTATAGAAAGGCACTGATGTATGAAGTATAAAGTGACTGTGTTGAATAGTGAAAATAAAGTATTTTGGAAAACAATCTATATTCACTACCTAGCTCTAAAATAACTGAACATTTTATGAAATACTTCTCGCTTCTTTGTGAAAATTACTGGTGGTTTAAGCCGTATGTGTACAGTTCTAAGAAAACACAATCTTGTATGCTATTGTTTAAGGTAATTCTTAAGGATGCATTCTCTAAGCAGATGAGACATCAAGTAGGGTTGAACTAGGAAGAGGACATTTATGCCTGTCTCTGACAAGGCCTGGTCCAATCACCATTTCTTCATGATTAAAGGCTATCGGGAGGGCTGTGTCTAGCAAAGATTATAAACAGCAATTTTTCCAGGGCAAATTGCTTCCTAAATGAGGGAGTAGAGGTTTGAAGGTGAATGTAGCCTTTTTTTTTTTCCCCAGCATGCCAAGGATTGTAAGATTCCTAAACTCTAACTCCCTTTTGGCAAGCATTCCTTAACAGGCCTCCCAGGTATCTGAAACCAATTCTAACCCACTCTGGTCCTCCACTGACCACAACGTTACCTGAATGGTGCGGTCCAATTTCCAGGCTGCTTACCAGTCCTCAGGCCTATGGGGTGAGTAAATGTCCCAGTGGGACAGGCGTGGTGCATACTGATGAGCCCAGGAACCTCAAGCCTGTTACTCCCCGGCTGGAGGAGAAAGCATTTTTAAAATTCACTGCACTAAGAAGCATTTCTCTTCTCTTGTCAAGTGTTGCTGATGTTGGCTTATTCTTCTTTTAAAAATGCAATTTTTTATTGTTACCAATATTTTTAACCATAAAATGACCTTAGAAAATGTAAACGAAGTAATGTGTACTCACAAACTGCTGTGTTTTGAGGTTTTGAATATTAGGCCTGTGCTTTATGGCTCGAGGGAGTGGAATAAAAAACACTGAGGAGCAATTAGAATCATTACTAACAAATCAGAGTGTCGAGGAATTGGAGAACAGTGGAGTCTTAGATTGGAGCCCTTAAGAAGTTGTCCAACTGGCCACCCTCATATAAACACAGAAAAACTCAAAACATGGGACACAGAAACCTAAGGTGGTGTCCTCATGGCCCCAGTCTGAGAACTACTGTTCTCAAAGTGTGTTCACCAGACCAGCAGTCTCGGCATCACTTGGGAACTTGTTAGAAATGCACTCTCCCAGGCCCCACCGCAGAAATTCTGAGCTTTGACAGCAATCTGTGTTTTAACAAGCCTTCCACCTAATCCTGGTACAGGCTAAAGTTGGGAACCACTGTCCTAAGGTCTCCTAGCCAAGGCCCATTCTACAAGTAATTTAGCATGGCTTTCCCATAGCCAATGGAAGAAGAGTTGAGGTCTTAATTCTTTCTTCCAAGGAAATTTCTGTATGAAGGAAACTATTATTGGCCAGATCAAGTTAGTTTGTTACAGTGACTTCCAACCCATTCTAGCCTTATGATACTCATCCCCAAGAAGCATGCTGAGAGGACCCACTTTTAAGGTAAAAATGTAACAGAAACTATATTTTCAAGAATTGTATGATAGGTAAGATACAAAACCAACATAAGACCTTCCTATTCTGAGGTCACAGGACTCTTCCAACTCATCACTCCTCTCAACCCTAGTCAATGCCAATGGAGATAATATCCATCAAATTCCATTTTTACTTCCTTTACCCAAGGAGACACTCAATCAGCGTGCTCTCTAATGTTTTTACCTTAGGCCTAGAGATCCCTTATGGCTGCATACAGTGTTGTGTTCAATGCTGCCTCAGGGAAATGCTTTACCATGCCCTCAGCAGAAACTTCAGTCAAGGCAAGACAGGACAATCAACTACAAAAAGGAAAACAGACATGTTTTTTTCTTTGCACTGTAGGATTGCTATTGTTTTCTGCCTTCATCATGAAATGACCTCTCTCTCCCTCTCTCTTTCCAAAACCAGGAACAGCTAAAAGAGGACGATGTGGAATGCATTGTAAACCAGGACGAACTAGACATGAACTACCAGGAGCAAGCTCCCTCACCCTGCAGTCCTCCTGCAAGGCTGAGTCTGGACCAGAAAGCCTCACCCCAGACTCCGAGCAAGGAAAACATTTATGAGGGAGACCTCGGCCTGGGAGGCTATGAACTCAAGCTTGAGCAAACTCCGGGTCAATCCCAGTTGAATTAAAATTGGCATGGAGAGTGCAGATGTAATCACAAGTAATGCAAGGCTCACTGAGGAATACAAGCCAAGCTGATGAGGCAGGGCAGGGGAGAGTCTGGAAAATGTATTAAGAGCATAAATTGGAGAGAATCAAAGCCTTGTCACATGTGTCCTCTGGTGCCTAAAGAAATGAAAATTTATTATCATCCCTCTATATTATGCAACTGAATTTAATTTTTTGACAGTGGCCATTTTTATTACTGGGTTGAGTGGGGGATAGGGTGGTGGGGTGTCAGGAGTCCAGCTGCTGGAAGGATGGAACAGATGTGCTGGGTCTGCAGGGTGTTTCTGTTCCGGAAGCAGCTCTGCAGGCTCTTTGCTTCAATTTTGGATTTAGTCCCTTTATTAGGGAGAGTTTCAAAATAAAAAAATAAAAAGAGCTTCTGAGGGTCAACATTTTGCTCCTAAGCTGAAGGAAATGGCCGATGATTTAGTAAGTGATAAATTTTTTGTTTGGGGACTTGTTCTCGATGACCCTAGGACAGAGCCCAGAGAAGTGTTATGCCCACTGTTCTTGGCCTCGTGGAACCCACACCAAGGAAGGGAAACTGCTGTTACTCTTGGCATCCTTTTCATGCTACTTGTTCCATGGACCGAAGGGGTTGCTGAGAGCTGGGTGTGCTCTGCGCCAAACACAGCGCTGCTTTCCAGCTGGGTAGGACCCCTTCCAGGGAAAGCAGGGTTCTCCTCCCTATCCCGTGTTTTTACCTGAAGAATGGGCCTTCCTGTCTTTGCTTGCTTGTGAGTCCCTTCTTGGCTGTGCATCAGGTCCACTCTGTCTGCTGGGTAATAAGATTCTGAAGCACAGGTGGCTGTCCATGTAGCAGGAGTCTGTGCAGGGGCCCCAGCCTGCCCCCCCATTCCAGCACTCACAGCTGATTAGAGGTGCAGGAGGAGGGGTGAGAGGAGCAGAGCTGATGATAGGGATTATACTGAGGACCCCCCCCCCATAAGGCGAGGCTCACAGCCTGCATTCCAGAAACCAATACAATAGCTTTCAATTCAGCTGCATGCCCCGTGCCTTTTAAGCCATAATGATACCTCAAGCCTAGCAACTCCTGAAATGCAGATGTTAATATTAAACTCCAAAAAAGCAGGCTCCAGTCTCAGGTGCCCAGACTACAATGAGTCTGCTTTTGAGGGAGGCAGGGAATGACATCTTCCTCAGGCCCAAAGCTTGAAAGTAAGTGTGCTTTGCTAACCACTTGTTAGGCCTTAAACATGAAATGCGGTGGTGTCAGGTTCACTGCTATGCGCGTCCGTTCTCCTGCTTTCCAAGTAGCAGAATCTTGGGCGCAAATGGTTTTGTACTCAACTAAGGATAATTTTGTCATTTCGGGTAAATATGGCAAGCGGTGAGGCATGAAGTTTTCTAATATGACTTAATCCTAATAAAATTTTGGTATAAAGCACAGCTGTGTTGGCTAATACTTATTAAAAGATATTTTCTCTGCCCAGGCTAACTGGCAGCTTTAAACTCTTGTGCTCGGGTTGCTATGTGCAGCAGGCACTGAAAACTAATATAAGGAGATGCAAGGGTCCTGTGGCCCAAGAACAGCTAAGGGATTGACATGACAAGTCATTGAAAGAATGAAGAAAGCAGTGCTGGGCTGGGAAGATGTCCTTGGGAGGGAAATCAGAGTCAGGCAGAGAATGGCACAGACTCCTTTCCCACTGGAAGCGACCAGAACTCATGAAGAGCTACAAACACAAGGGAAGGAGATAGTAGAGGAGGAAGGAAAGAAAGAGAAAATAAAAGGATTCATCTTATTTCTGCTCCTATGATGCAAAAGGGAGAGATGCGAACTTATTGTTTTCTTTCCCTTTGTGCAGAGGACATACCAGGAGAAGAAAAGATCCACCCAATAAAGATAAACATTGGTGGGGAGCAGGAGGGAGAGATGAGAGAGAAATATGACATACCAGATGGAAATGAGAGGCACACAATCTAAAACTAGCACCAACTCGCTAAGAGGGTGCAGCAAAAACAGTCTCCTGCCCCACAGGCAAAGCCCTCTTCCAGCTTAGAGACACCATTTCTTTCCTGCTAAACGCCATGAACTGTGATTAGCAAGGAGAATGAAGGGCTATTTAATCTGGGATGGGTCAGGTGTCCCAGCTGACTCCAGGTTGGTAGGACACTATAAGACTGAGGAAGTTGTGCCCCACTGTAAGACAGTGTTCTAGTTTCAAGATGTGATGTCCAGCCTTCTTCCCCCTGACTCAGTCCAAGACCCAGACAGAGGCTAGTGTCCCAGTTAGCAATTCATAAAACCAAATTCCCTTTATGCTCCTGCTGTGAAAGATAATAACTTATGATCTTAAGAAATGCTCTGTGCTTTGATTAGCAGCATCAGGACTATGAAATTCAAACCTATTATTTACTGCCGGTTCCTAATGAATAATAAAGGCAAAGAGCCTTATTCAAACCACTAATGCTTCCACTTATTATTGGAGTTTTAAACAGGACTCTAATTAATTGACTTACGGGTAGGTCTTCCATGAACTTTTTACCACGTGTCTGTTACACATACACACGCACACACACACACACACACACACACACACACACACACAGACTTCCACTCACCACCAGGGTTCCAGCTGGAGCCTCTGTGGTGTTCCCAAGCTATTAGGGCATGTCTAATCTCATCTGAAGCCTGGTGGCTAGTGACATCAGGGTCTTCATTCATGAAGTTTCAAAACACTTCTTAGAGGACAATTTAACAATATAAATCAAAGCTGAAAATTTAAATACCCTTTGACCCACCAATTCATGTGCAGAACTTTTATTCTAGGTATGTGAGAAATTATATATGAAAGATATTTATTAAAGCAAATGAATTGTTATCCTGGTTAAATAAATTATGGCACAGTCATTTCATAAAACACCATCATCATATGAACTAAATTATTTCCCAAATATATTGTTAAATAAAGGCAGCAAGGTGCAGAACAGAATGGATGGTGTGCTACCATTCTGGCAAGTTAAAGAAGAAACTACTAATATGGTTGCCTCTTAAAAACTAGGAGACTTGGCTGGGTGCAGTGACTCAAGCCTATAATCCCAGCACTTTGGGAGGCCAAGGTGAAAGGATTGCCTGAGCCCATGGGTTCGAAACCAGCCTGGGCAACATGGTGAGACCTCGTCTCTACAATAAATAAAAAAATTATCTGGGCATGGTAGCGTGTGCCTATAGTTCCAGCTACTTGGAAGGCTGAGGTGGAAGGATTGCCTAAGCCCAGCAGGTTGAGGCTGCGGTGGCCAGGAGTGTGCCACTGCACTCAGCCTGGGCAACAGAGTGAGACTCCAACTCAAAAAAAAAAAATAGAGAACTTGAATTTTCAATTTTTTAACCTTTTAAGCCATGTACTCTACATGTATTATTTATTCAAAAGCAAATTAAGAAATAATATGATTCCTATAAAATAACATATTCCAAGTACTGAGCTATAATAGAGATTGAGTAAAAACTGAAAAAGACACAAAAGCTTCTGGTTTATTCATTTATATCATCAAACACACATGGATGCAAACTATATAAAAAGTCTTGAAATTCAGACAACTATTTCATAGAAAACAGCTTAAAAAAACAAATGATTCCTTAGTAGACAGCAAAATATATGATAAAGCTATAATAACTAAAAGAGTATGGTATTGACCCAGAAATAAGCCACAAGATCAAGAAAATCAAATACAAGGTACAGAAACAGACCCATGATTATATTTAGAAATCTAGTTAATAAAAAATGTCATTTCAATTTGAGGTGGGGATAAATGGACCAATTAGCTATCAATTCAGAAAAATAAAATTAGGAAATGCCCTTAAACATAAGCAAAACTAAATTTCAAATGTGTAAACAGCTAAATGTAAAAAACAAAACTGTAGAATAGCAAAAAATAAAGAAAAGAAAATATGTAAGTAACCTTGGCATATGGACTATCTTCCTGAGAAAGACACAAACCAAAAACAGAATGATAAATTTGACTACATAAAAATATGAAACTTCTTATGACAAAAGACACAATAAACCAAACTTAAAAACAAGAAAAAATGGAATACATATATGTATATGTATAAAGTAAAAAGTATATATTATATATATATATTTCTGTGTGTATCAGACTAAGGATTATTCTTCAGAATATTCAAAAAAACTTGCTAATGCATCAGAAAAGAAAAAAAAAACTACCAAATATAGAAATGTGAAAAGAATAGGTAGAATTAAATATGTACATTTTCTATCTAGAATTCTACTTTTAGGCATTTCCATAGAAGACAAGTAATTGGCATTTATGCATAAGGAGGTATAAAAATGATATTCACTGCGGCACTGTTTGTTATTACAAAATACTGCAGGTGGGGGAAAGTCAAAATATTCATTAATAACTGAAAAGCCAAGTCAACTACAGTACACCCATATTTGGGAATACTTTGCAGCAATTATACTCTGTCCAGAGATGGGTCTATATGCATGCATTCACATGAAATAGCTCCAAGATATAGATTAGTAAAAAAACAGTCTGAAATAATAGTAAACTGACAAGCAAAAGGATGGCTGGATCAAGAAAGCCTTTTTTAAAAATCGATATCATTTTTAATTTGTATAATGATACTATATTTTAATAAGCTGAGAATGCATGAATAAATTTAAAGGTATGAAAAATATGACTGAGTAAAGTAATATAGTTATTGTTGCTGAATTCTGTCTAAGATACGGAGGAACCATGAAAGAAGCTGTGGGTGGCCTTGGCTTCAAGATGGAGGAAAGGGCCATTGCCAGGCCATTGCCAGACCATCGCCGTCATTGCCTTGCTGAGCTATGGTATGACCAGGTGCTCTTTGAGCTATGGCCAGGTCATGTTTTCTTAAGCTTTGGCTCCTT
This sequence comes from Tarsius wallacei, assembly GCA_963574415.1. NCBI lineage: Eukaryota > Metazoa > Chordata > Mammalia > Primates > Tarsiidae > Tarsius > Tarsius wallacei. The sequence goes on along the minus strand of CAUYQG010023714.1, from coordinate 3,152 downwards.
TCTCTACCTTGGGGAGGTAAATCTCCTCTTTCTTTCTTTAATTTACTTTCTAATCTTTTCTAATCTAAAAAAAAAAAAAGATGGGGGAGAGGAAGAAGATAATGGTCAAGAAAGACTTCAAAGAAAAAGTGAGGTCTTGAAAGACAAGAGTGTTACCAAGTAGACATGATTGGTGCTGGCCTGTGGGGCTGGATCACCAGAATATAATCAAGGCATTCTCATCGAAAGAAGCAGCCTGGCATATTAGATGAACTATCAGTTATTCCATGTGAGTTTGGGCCACGATTCTGTGAGAATGAGACACTACTGAAACATTTTAAGCAGGGAGGTTAATTACATGGGTTGTGAGGAGATGGAGTACAGCATTAGAAAGACCCCAGGAAGTGCAGTGACCCGGGAGAGAGGTGACGAGTGACATGACTAAGGCAGTCTCAGGGAGGATAGAGAGGTCAGGTTCTAGATAAATTTCAGAGCTAAGTCTTACAAAATTGGTGACAGATTGGATATGAAAGTTAGAGAGGCTGAGGAGCCCAGAATTAACCCAAGTTTAGAACTTAGATGATGATTGGTTGATGGATCCATTCATTGAAAGGGAACTGGGAGAAGGTACAGTGAGGGAAAAATCAATGAATTTAGCTCTGGACCTATTGAGCCTTGTTGAGGTTTCTACAGAGAGCCACATGGAGATGTCCAGGGGTTGGTTAAATGAATCTGAAATTTAAGTAAAAATCTAGGCTGGAGACATACACAGCCAGCCCTCCGTATCCACAGGTTCCACATCTGTGGTATCCACATCCACAGATTCAACTAATCTTGGATCAAAAATATTTGAAAATAATAAAAGTAACAATACAACAATAAAGAAGAGTACAAATAAAAACAAATGCCTAGCCAGGCTCGGTGGCTCAGCCTGTAATCCCACGTCTTTGGGAGGCTGAGGTGAATGGATTGCCTGAGCTCGCTGGTTCGAGACCCACCTGGGCAACTTGCGAGACCTCATTTCTACAATAAATAAAAAAAAATAAAAATAAAAAAAAAATCAGCTGGGCATGGTAGCGCGCGCCTGTAATGCCGGCTTCTCGGGAGGCTGAGGTGGAAGGATCGCTGGAGCCCAGCAGGTCGAGGCTGCGGTGGCCGGGAGTGGCCACTGGACTCCAGTCTGGGCAACAGAGTGAGACTCCAACTCAAAAAAAAAAAAAAAAAAAAATTACCACATGATCCAGCGATTCTATTTCTGGTTATATATTCAGAAAAACTGAAAACATTGTGTTTCAAAGAGATATGTGCACATCCATTTTCATAGCAACATTCTTTTTTCTTTTTTTTTTGAGTCGGAGTCTCACTCTGTCACCCAGGCTGGGTGCAGTGGCATGCTCATGGCCATTGCGGTCTCGAGCTACTGGGCTCAGGCGATCCTTCCACCTCAGCCTTCCAAGTAGCTGGAACTACAGGGGTGCACCACCACTCCTGGCTCATTTTTTTTTAATTGTAGAGACGAGGTCTCACCAAGTTGTCTGGGCTGGTCTTGAACCCTTGGACTCAGGCAATCCTCTCGCCTCCGCCTCTCAAAGCGCTGGGATGACAGGTGTGAGCCCCTGCACCCGGCTTGCATTATTATTTTCAATAGCCAAAAAGTGGAAGCAACCCAGTGTCCAGTGACAGATGAATGAATAAGCAAGTATGGCAAATACTTAAAATGGAATATTATTCAGTCATCAAAAGAAAGGAAACTCAGACACAGGCTACAACATGGATGAAACTTGAGGACATTATGCTGAGTAAAATGAACCAGGCACAAAAAAACACCGTGTGATTCCACTTATGTGGAACCTCTGGAATAAATTCACAGAGACAGAAATGAGATTGGTGACTGCCGGGAGCTGGGGGAGGGGGAGGTCAGGGGTTCATGTTTTATGGGCCCAGAGTGTCAGCTTTGCAGTATGAAGAGTTCTTGAGATGGATGGTGACGGTGGGTGCAAACAGTGTAACTGTGCTAACGTCAATGAGCTGTTCACCTAAACATTATCAAGATGGCATGTTTTATGTTACGTGTATTTTACCACAATTTTTAGAAATTATCAATGTGTGTGTTGAGAGGATCCCAGGGCTCCGCCAGCGTTCAGGCAGGCAGTGGACTAAAGATGCTACAGACCTCCCAAGGAGCAGGCCAGAGGTGTGTCTGGGCCTCACTGCCTTCCAGGAGATTCTGCATTCCTTCCTTCTGTGCACAGCCGACCCCTGGATGCTCCCTAGCCTCCCTTGTCAGCGGGCCTCTCGCTGAGCTCAGCCAGTGAGAGGCACCACAGGACACTGGGTGGGCGGGGGAGAGAGAAGCCAGGGTTTTTCTTCCCAGCCTCCTCTGGCTTTCCTAGCCTGTCCTCACTAATGTGACCTCCTCATGTAGAATGGTAGCCCTTGACAGGTGTGGTGGCTAGGGCCTATCATCGAAGCACTTTGGGAGGTGGAGATGAGAGGACTGCCTGAGCCCAGGGGTTCGAGACCAGCCTGGGCAACTAGGTGAGACCTTGGCTCTACGATAAATCGAAAAATTAGCTGGACATGGTAGTGTGTGCCTGTGTTCCAGCTACATGGAAGGCTGAGGCAGAAGAATTGCCTGAGCCCAGTGAGTCGAGGCTTCAGTGAGCCATGATTTTGCCACTGCACTCGAGCCGGGGTGACAGAGTAAGACTCCAACTCAAAAATAAATAAAAAAAGAATGGTAACCCATCCTCACACTTCAACCCCCTTACTGCATGACGTTATTATATACATTTATCTGTTTGTTTATTGTATGCTTCCATCCACTAGAGTGTCAGATCCGTGAAGGAAAGGACTATATATGTTTTATTCGTTGATGAATTCCCAAGACGGTGCTTGGTGCTCAGCAAAAGTGAATAAATTTAGCAGTCAAACGAAACACACACAAGAGAAGAGGGAAAGCCCCAAGGAGCATGTGGCAGGTGATCACAATCTGAAACAAAAGCCAGAGAGGTCAGGCAGCTTCTCTAAATCACACAATAAATTCTCCAATGGCCGGGCTCGGTGGCTCAGCCTGTAATCCCATGCTTTGGGAGGCCGAGGTGAGTGAATTGCCTGAGCCCGCGGGTTCAAGACCCATCTGGACAACTTGGTGAGACCTCATCTGTATAATA
>CAUYQG010023712.1:0-14525 GCA_963574415.1 Tarsius wallacei | reverse complement strand
TGGGAGGCCGAGGTGAGTGGATTGCCTGAGCCCGCGGGTTCGAAACCTGCCTGGGTAACTTGGCGAGACCTCATCTCTACAATAAATCAAAAAATTAGCCGGGCGTGGTAGTGCGCGCCTGTAATTCCGGCTACTTGGAAGACTGAGGCAGAAGGATTGCCGGAGCCCAGCAGGTAGAGGCTGCGGTGGCCAGGAAGTGGCCACTGCACTCCAGTCTGGGTGACAGAGTGAGACTCCAACTCAAAAAAAAAAAGAAAATTCACAGATCACAATAGCGATCAACTGGGAGGATAAACTATATTGATTTGGTAAAGAGTACAGCTATGGAGTCAGACAAATGTAATTTGGACTGGTAGCAATCTTTATTTTAACTCATACTGGCTGTGCATGACTTTGGGGACTTTATTAACTCCCATGAGCTTTAGATTTCCCATACATGAAATAAGGATGATAAGCCACAACTCAGAGTTGGTATTCAGATTAATAAGATAATAAGTGTACACATTTAACTTATAATAAGAACTCAATAAATGGTAGCTAAATACAATTATATAATAAATAAGGAGAAAATACAGCAGACTATTTAAGTAAACGTGACATGTGACACTAAGAATGCACAAAAGATAAAACTAACAGAATTGAAGGCATTCACTCAATAATTCAACAAATATTTTTGAATGACTACTTTGCCCCATTCATTAGTCCTAGGGATTCATATTGCCTCCACATAACTCACATGCTTACATTCTAGTATGACAAAGAAAATTTGTTTTATGTGTGTGTGTTGATGATGAATACAATGAAGAAAAATAAAGTAAGCATTTATATTACATTAAACAGATATGGAAAACCTATGTGAGGTGACATGTACACACTAAATCTTGGTCTGAATGAATTAAGGAAGCAAGTAACGGTTTGGGTGAAAGTATTCAAATTCAAGAGAAAAGCAGATGAAGATGTCAGAAGGCTGATGTAATTTTAGTACATTAAAAAGAAATCAAAGAATCCTGAAAGACTGGAGAGAAGGGAAGTAACCAGAGGCCCATCTGTGTGAAGTTGTACAAACACTGAGAAGGTTTTGGAGCTTATTCCAAGTATGATGGGTCACAATGAAGTGTTTTCAGCAAGGGAGAGACATGGATCTAATGAGTGTTTTAAAGGATTATCTTTGTCTTCCATTTGTAACAGAATTGCAGAAAAGATATAAACAGAAGTACATTCAGGTACAGCACTTCAAAAAGAAAGATACATACGAAATAAAGGAAAGCTACAAAAGTCAGACACAATAAAGATCTGTACTTTGAACTTTGCAATTGTACTTGCCCTGAAATTGTCTTTTCATCTCTGGCAAACGAAAGCTGGATTTTAATAAGCAGAGTGCACTGAGGACAGGACAGAAACTGGGAAGTCTGATTGGAGATTACTGATCACATTAGTGGCCCAGGATGTAGCTCACTCAATGGGTGAGTCAGAAAACTAACTCTCAGAAGAGGATGCTATGGAGGCAAGATCAAGACTTGAACTTCACTCTATGTTGTAGCAACAAATAAAAAAAAAATTACTCATTGAGATTACAAGCTCACATTTACATAGAGTTGACTCTGATTTCATACTAGCCACATGGTCCCCTAAAAAGCACAAGCTAAAAATGTATCATCCATGTTTCTAGACGTTTCATGCAACAAGAGGAAGCAAATGAATGAAGATATATAGAATTCAGAACTCAATTTCCACAGTTTAAAGAAGTGTGATCTCTCAATAAAAATGTACTGAAATGTAAGAAGACAAATCAATAGTATGATCATCAATGACAACAACAACAGCCTAGAGAATCTGCCCCAATAGAAAGAAGATATGAGAATTATCCAGTACTAAATACAAAATAAATATTATTAATATGTACAAACAAATAAAGGAGAGAAAGAAAAACATGGTGAAAGAAAAAGAGTATCAAAATTGACAGATGAGTTTAAAACCAGCATAACAAAACATATAAAACAGTGCAACACAAATACGCAAACAAAAACAATGTCATTAGTTAACAACACACTAGAAAGCACTGCAAGTAAATTGAAAAGCACATCTAACAAAATCATAAAGCAGGCAGCACAAAGACTGATAAGATAGAAATTATGGAAAAAGAGTGAGAAGGTCTAATATAAGACTAATTGGAGTGTCAGACAGAAAGAATAGTAAAAAGATAATGATTGAGAAATACCCAGAACTGAAGAAAGAATGCAGTTTGCAAATTCAAACACTAAAAATGAAACCTAAGTAAGAAAAATTAAAAATAAGTCTATACCAAGCAATATCATCATGAACATTCAGAACACAAAAGAAAAGAAGAAGGTATTAAAGCAGCCATCATCTTTTAAAATACATTATCTATTCAAGGTTAATAAAAAGTAAATATAATTAGACTGACAACAAATTTCACAGTACCTATAATAAAAAGTGAAAGAATGCTATTTTCAGACATGAGAAAAGTGAATGGTTAGACTAGAATTCTGCACTGCCAATATCTCAACAGCAAGATTGAAATATAAATATAAATGTTTTTAGACCTCCAAAGAAGAGCGCTTACTACATCTGATTCACAAAAATGATTTCTAAGGCGTGTACTTAAGAAAGAAAAAAGTCAAGAAAATATGTCAGACATTTTTAAAAAAAGGATGGGAAAAGCAAAATGGGAAATTAGATAACAAAGCTATATGAGTATTTACTACATTATAAAAATTTTCATACCATTGAGATATAGAAAATAAATATAAAATGTTAAAAAAAAATAGTATTCCAGGCAATTGAGAAAGATGGAATTCTCCCCAAATCATTTTATGAAGTTAACATCACACTGATACCCAAATCGGGTAAGGATCCAACAAAAAAAAGAGAACTACAGACCAATATCCCTTATGAACATAGATGCAAAAATCCTCAACAAGATTCTAGCAAATCAGATCCAAAAAAACATCTCAAAAAGCATCCACCATACCAAGTAGGTTTCACCCCCAGGATGCAGGGCTGGTTCAACATGCACAAGACCGCAAATGTAATTAAATACATCAACAGATGTAAAATAAAGAACCACATGATTACATCATTAGATGCAGAAAAAGCTTTTGGTAAAATCCAGCATCCCTTCTTGATAAAAACCCTCAAACATCTAGGTATGAAAGGAACATATCTCAAAATATTAAGTGCCATTTACGATAAACCCACAGCTAACATATAGCTTACTGGACAGAAACTGGAAACAGTTCCCCTAAAACTAGACCAAGACAAGACTGCCCACTCTCATCCCTCTTGTTCAACATTGTGTTGGATGTTCCAGCTAGAGCTTTAGACAAGAGAAGGAAATTAGGGGTATAAGTGGACCCTGAACATTTACCGTAATACTATAAGAAGGGGACTGGCAGTAGCAGGTACTGCTGGAGGAGAGGGGGCAACATAACATGAATAAGGGTACCTGATCTCAGGCCAGGCAGAGTGGGGACTGAAGGGAGGTCCAAACTTTACCTGTATGATGACCACTTTTATACCTAATCCTGAATTGTAACCCACATGTTTAAAATAAAAATTAAAAAAGTCAGACTAAAAAAATTTTATAATCAAATTCTACCAATTTTAAAGTGTCTTAATTTATACAAAATCTTATGAAAATAGAAGACGGAATACTCCTGGACTCATTTTGAAAAGTTGGCAAGAACTGAATTCCAAAATACCATAACACTAGGAAAAGAGGAAGTTAAGTTATCCCTCTTTGCTGATGATATGATCCTATACCTTGAATGTTGTTTTGTCTGATATTAAGATTGTGAATCCTGCCTTCTTTTGTGATCCATTCACTTGGAAATTCATTTTCCAATCTTTTTGAGTCTGTGTGCATCCCTTGTGGTGAGATTAGTTTCCTGGATGTAGCAAGTTATTGGATCATGTTTTTTTTTTTTTCCAGTTTACCATTCTGTCTTTTCAATGGTGCATTTAGTCCATTCATGTTCAAACTGATTATTGAAATATGATTGTTTATCCCCATGATGAGGTTCTTATAAAGTTTTTTTCCCTTTGTTTGTTTTCTTTTAACTTTTGGGTTTATGTATGTGTGTTTTCCAGTTTGCAGTCTCAATGTATTCTCTGCTAATTCTATGTTCTCCTGTTCACTTGGGAAGTGTGTGGTCATTCTTTCTTCTTCTTCTTCTTCTTCTTCTTCTTCTTCTTCTTCTTCTGTGTTTAATATCTTTTTAAGTGTCTCATGTAGAGCTGGAAGCTGCATAATCTCTTAGGAATTGGATGTCTGGGAAGGATTTTAATTCTCCATCACTGATGAAGATAAGCTTGACTGGGTAGAAAATTCTTGGTTAAAATTATTTATCTTTGAGAACTTTGAATATTGGACTCCAGTGTCTTCTAGCTTCTGTTGCTATTCGGATTGGTTTCCCCTAGCAGGTAGTCTAACCTTTCTCTCTTGCTGCCTTTAAGATTCTTTCTTTTGTACCTACTTTGTGTAGCACAATTACTACGTGTCTAGTAGTTGGTGTTATCATTTGATGTCTTGCTGGGGTTCTCCGTATCTCTTGTGTTGGGATGATCACATCTCTGGTGAGTTTTCTTGGACAACCTCCTGGAATACTTGCTCTAAGATGTCCTCCCTTTCCCTTTCTTCTTCTGGGATACCAACCAAGCATAGGTTCAGCTTCTTGATACAATTGCACATCTCTTGGAGGCTTTGTTTTTCTTTTTGAGTTTTCTTTCTGTATATTTTGCAGATCAGGATAATTCCATGTTTTGGTCTTCAAGTTCTGAGATTCTTTCTTCTGCTTGATTAATTCTGCTTTCCATGTTTGTCATCTTGCTATTTATTTCCATTCTAAACTGTTGGCCTGGATTGAAAGGATTTTTTTAAGTGTACTCAATCACCCTACTCAGTAGTAAAATGCTAAATCTAGAAAGGATACTGTGTTGAGGAAAATTCCTGGTGAGATAGCCAGAAATTTAACTCTAGTTAGTACTGGACTCAAGTCTCATTCCTTTGAAGTATTTGGGTTTTGGATGAGACCAGGAAAAATATGTACCATCCTGGCTAAGTTAATAGGAACAACTGTGTGACTTGTACATGTATGTAGATGAGGAATTGTGGAAATGTTCCCTAAGCAGAAAGCCAAGTGTCCAGTTGTTCTTCATTAACAAAGGCAACTACCTTTAAAGGAGACAACTTATGGCAGAAAGAACAGACCTTTGAAGTTAGGCAAAACTTACTTTGAATCACATTCATTATATATGTCGCTTTGAAGAAGCTACACAATCTCTCTAGGTCTCATTTTTCTCATTCACAAAATGGAGCTAAACAAACCTATCTTAATTCAATTGATTTGGAAACTACTGACAGCCTCCAAGGAAAATGTGCAAGGAACACAAGCAGCTTAGAGAAGAACAAAATATAAATAACTGAAAAGTGTTTAAATTTTTCAACCTCATTAACAATAAATATGCATTAAATGTGATGCCCTTTTTCTTTCTATCAAATTAACAAGATTTAAAAATAGTAATGCAGTGTTTATAAGGGTGTGATAAAATGAGCATTCTTATATATACTGTTAGAGTATAAATTGCCACAAGTTTTCTAAAAAGCAATTGAACAACATAACAAAAGATCCCAAATAATTTATTATCTATGACCCAGAAATTTCCCTTCCAAGAAGTTGGCTAAAAAGAATAGTGAGAAACCCAACAAACATTAATTGACAAAGTCATTCATTGCATTATTTTCTAAGATAATAACATGGGAAACCTAAAGGAGCAACAATAGCAAAAAACTCAAGTAAATTGTGATTTATTCCTTTAATGGAATATTATACAAAATTTTAAAATGATATTTTAAGTAACATTTAATCTTATGAGAAATCTCTCATAATATAAAGACAAAAAAGAGAACAATTAAATATATATGGTATTGTTCCAATTTACAACTACACATTCACTCTTTCTACAAATGTGTGAATGTATATATATACATATACACTTGCTATGTATATAGTATGAAACAATGAATGAGTGGAAGAAAATATTTCAAATAGTTAAGTGTTAAAAGACTACAAGTGATTTTTTCCTTGTTCTGTTGCATTTTTTGCAGTTTTCAAAACCACTACGATGAACATATTTTCACAACAAGAATGATATATATAGCATGATAGCAGGAAGGTTGTGGGGATAAAATGAGCTTATAGATTGTAGGCGTGTAGTTATTTCTTTTTAAAAGTTTTGGTTTATCTTTTTTTGATTATATTTGACTCATGTTTGTAATAACATCCAGAATACTGATATTCTCTCTACCCTTTGCTTTCAGTTCCACATCCTGCACATCTTTCTAGTCCTGACTCAGAAGATGCTTAGCTCAGAAGCCAGCTTTCTCTCTAATATTTTTCACCTCTTGGGTCCTTCAAAATGTATGTATAACATGAAAAGTTGTTAAACATCACCAGGAATTAGGGAAATGCAAATTAAAACTATAATGGGATACCACTACAGATCTATCAGAATGGCTAAAATTTAAAAAAGCTGTATGTATATATATAGTGGCAACACAAAATGCTGGAAAAGATGCAATAAAATTATATTATTCATACATTGCTGGTGGGCGTGTAAAATTGTACAGCCACTCTGCAAAACAGCTTGGCAGTTTCTGATACAATTAAACACACAATTAGTATACTACCCAACAATTGCATTCTGGGGCATTTATCCCAGAAGAATTAAGACATATTCACAGAATAAATCAGTAAACAGTCAAAACTTACTTCGACAGGTAAATAGTTAAACAAATGAGGTATAGTCTAGATACATGGTACACCCATATTATGGAATACTACTCAGAAATTTTTTTAAATGAACTATTGATAATACAACAACTTAGATGAATTTCCAGAGAATTATGCTTAGTTTAAAAAGACAAATTTAAAAGATTACAGACTGTATAATTTCATTTATACAATATTCTTGAAATGGCACAATTATAGAGGAAAACTGATTAGCTGTTGCCAGGAGTTAGGGATTCAAGTAGGTGGGATGGGAAGGTGGTGGATGTAGCTATAGAGAGGTAGCATAAAGAAACATGGTTAGATATTTAAGATAGAATACTTTCCTTTTATCAGTTATGACAGTTGATAAAAGAACCTACATAGGCAATAAAATTGTAGAGAGCTTAACAGACACACACACAAAAACACTCCCAAATTTAAGTATAAAAAATTGTGTATTTATTCGTACATGTTTAAACTTCAGTCACCTTCAAAGTATTCTCCGTTTGACACCATCTATATCTATGGACAAGCTTTTCCCATTGCTCAAAACAGTTTTGAACTCATCAATTTTGATGTCTTTTAGTGCTTCTGTCATTTTTGTTTCATCTCTTCCACTTCGGCAAAACTTTTCCCTTTGAAGACTTTTTTCATCCAGGAAACAAAAAAGTCACTCAGGCAAGATCCGGTGAATAGGGAGGGTGGGACATGGAAGTAGTGTCATTTTGGGTTATAATCTGCTGAACACACACACTCCTAAATCACCCATCATGAAATGGGCAAATATGTTGAAAGAATCAAAAGAGAGAGAGAAAGAAAGAGAGAGAGAGAAGGGAGGGAGGTGGGGAGGGGAGGGAGGGGGAGAACGGGAGGGGAAGCGAGGGGAGGGGAGGGAAGGACAAGAAAAGAAAAGAAAAAAAGAGAGGAAAGGAAAGAAAAAAAAATGACTGACGCCGAGGGCAGCCTCTCACTACAATGCTAGCTGGTACACTGATGTCGATGGGTTACAGGAACACTTACCCAGTGGGGGGAGCCTGTACTGCAAGGGATCCACTCCCCAACAAAAAAGATAATTCCAGGTTTTGGGGGGTCCCTGTCATACATACACACAAATGAGTACAAGTAAAACTGGGGAACTCTGAATAAGATTGACAGATTATATTGATGTCAATTTCCAGTTGTGCTATTATACTATAGTTTTGCAAAATGTTAACACTGGGCAAAGTGTACAAGGGATCTCTCTTCATTATTTCTTACAACTGCATGTGCATTTATAATTATTTCAATAAAGATTTCCATTAAAGAATGTATATATGCCCTAGACCCTGCATTATCCTATATATCCCATGCTTATGAAAATATTGTTCCTTGGTTGCCACAACTTCCTGTGGGCAGACAGTATCTTCTGTTACTGTATTGCCAGGATGCCTAACACAGGTTTGAACTCATCAATTTTGCCTATTGAATTGGAAAGTAATAACTTTCCCCCAAAATATTTGTATGACAGTAGTCGAACTTGAGATATTTTATCTTTCTTTATTTTTCAATTATTCTATAATGTTATTATAATGCTTTAATAATTATTATCATGTCATAAGGATGTCTTGAGCATCTACCATTTTCTGAAAACTGCAAGACTATTGAATAAATGGCAAAAAAGGGATATTCCTTACCTTTTAGACATTACTGAAAGCATTGTAGCAAAATGACCTGGTATGAAGTCTCATCTTTGTCCCTCACTAACCCTTGGGTAAGTCATTTAACCTCTGTTTCTACCCTAAGTGGCTGCCAAACTTCATTTAAACACCTACAAGAAGGGCAAATTTAGTACTTCCCATAACACTAATTGTTAAATTTCTTTTTTTTTTTTTTTTGCTATTTGTTTATTTGTTTGTCTGTTCACTTGTTTGTCTAATTATTTAGGTCAAATATCTGTTTCTATAATTAAGACCCATTGGCTTTAGCCTTGCCCTCTTGGAATATACAAATTAAATATTATTGCAAAACCATAAGCCAAGAGTGACAATCAGTGCTGAAACCCAAGGTAGAGGAAGGGCAGTGACACAATCAGCATTTCCAGAGTAAATAATCTCCATTTATATCTTTGATTGCTGAACACAAACATTTGACCTACTCTGCTCTTGTAACATCTTTGAATGTGACTTGAAAGGCACAACAGACAAGATTTTTGTTTGATTCTAATCCAAAACATAAGCTGCACGAATATTTTTACTTCTAAGAAGGTTAACTAAGTGCTTCTCCCTCTCTCTCTCTCTCTCTCTCTTTCTCCCTCCCCCTCTCCTTTCCTAGCTCCCTCCCTCCCTCCCTCCCTCCCTTTTTCCCTTTTTTAAGGGCCTCTCCACAGCAAAGTACAGAAGGAGACAGGTTTAAGTTCTTTCCTGGGAGGTGTAAATCTCACCATGTTTTTCTAAGGGAAATCTAGGCAGCCCTCATTTACACACTACCAGTTCCTGGTGAGTACATATTACAAGTGAAGAAACTGAGGCTTAAATGGGTTCGATGAGGTGCTCAGATCACAGAGCTGGAATGGTTGTAGAGTCTATACTAAAATCCAGAACTCTCTTTAAGTGGGTTCTGTGAACTGAATAATGGGAAGAAATTCCACAACATGAGGAAAGAAAGTTAAGGGATCAGTTTTATACTGAGCCAGCCATAATCAACAAGCTACTGGTGACAGGAAGAAAACATTAATCTTGAAAGTTTGTCCCAAGAAGTTTGTCCAGTTTCTGCTACTCTTTGGTTTTTAAACTCACTAATCCTGAGAAAGAGTTTATTTCCAGTAAAATTAACAATTGATCAGTCTGGTTTGATTTTTTTTCTAGATTCCCGTTACATAGACAGAGCCCACTGACTCTCCCCATCAGAGGTTGTGCATTTTGTGTTTTACACCTAACCTTAACCTGATAATTCACCGCTTATTTTTCCTCAAGGAGTATTGTATCATGAAGGGAATTAAATGTGTGTTCCTTTGGTCAGTTACTTTCTTGCAACCATGGTGAACACTAACAGAATCTCAGTCTACTGGGCCACATGCTCTCTAATCTATCTTGGTCATTCACTTAAAAAAAAGACATGATTATATCATGTAACAGTACTGTGCTTCCATGACAACATAATAGTCAATTGTGCCTTCAGCTGGGTATGCAATAATTTAATCACATGTTGGGTTAATTTTCTTAAAAAAATTGATGCCTATTTGGGCACCAAGTGAAATAGCTGATTATAAAACTTCTACTGTTACACACAGGAAGGCTTAGTTTTTGCTTCCTACTGGAAATCATTCTTGCCCTTCCCTAATTGCATTCTCATTTCATTCATATACTCTCTGTGGGCTTTGTCAACACAGTGTAAAAGATAAACTTTTAAAAATCAGTATTACATGATTTCCAAGGTAAATTTGCTTAATATTCAGAGCTCAATGTTAAGTTTTTCATGATTTTTACACCTCATCTGAGGTTATATGAAGTCCATTTTATTACTATATGAAATGAGAATCTTGGGGGTGTGGGTTATAATCATAATATCCATTCCAGAAACAATGGCATGCAAAATAAGACCACTGATGCTCTTTTTTATAGGAGAATTTGATAGGACTTTACTGATTAAAAAAGTGGCAAGGACAATTTTGGCATTAAGAGTTAAACCATAGTACACTGGCATTTTCACTGTAGAACTGAAAGGGAAATAAGATATGCTTAACACTTCAGGAGTTGGTTGCTGCCCAGGAGAGACATTTTGGGTTTCTAACATGTTGTATCACTTGAATGTCTAGCCCAAGGAGGTTTTGTCTTAACTTTCTTAAGAGAAAATTCTATTTAAAAATGAAAACAGCAAAGTCACTCTTTAGAAGAGCTTAATAAAAGAGTTTAATTCCTGTGATGATGTAGCAAACTGGGATAAAGTCTCTCCTTATTCTTTAGGGAGTCTAATAGAGTTTTAAATTCTAGTGGAAAGACACTCCTACAGGAAAGTAACATTTGTGGTAACACAGCCAGAGACACATAAGAGAGCATGTATAGAGCTTTCAACATGAACAGCAGTAACAAGATTAAACTTCAGTGACAATGTCAAAACCCAACAACCAGGAACAACTACAAAAGCTTAGAAATCCATAAGACAACAGATCAGAAATGGTAGAAATAGACATAGTAAGAAACCTTGAGCCAACCTAAGATACAGTTGATACATCTAAGGCACAACCATGGAAGGGATGATCTTGAGAGTCATAGATACCCGAAAACTTCTATGTGCGAATTCAGCGGTAGAAATTCCTTTTGTTCCCAATAACATGGTTACCCACATCTCATGGCTGTTCTTCAGATCTTCAGCCCATCTCAATAAACATATGAATATGTAAATGCACTTCTCAGGAGCAACCCATATCCTTATGACAGTTCTTTGCCAAAATACCACTTTGTGATTATTTACACCAATTGATGCAATACCATGGTATAACACCACCTAAAATCTGTGACAATTTCTCCAGTAAAGACTCACGGGACAAAAGTGAAACCAAGTGTCAATTTTGCAGTCTTTCGATCAAAGCATCTCCGTTTGATGTATTTGGTACATTGAGTTTTATATAAATTTTCTTTGACGAAATGATTCTGCTTCTAAAAGTTGAAGACCACCAGACGTGTAAAACTTCTCTGAGCATTAGTCTTTTTTCCAGTAAAACTGGAATAATAATAACATTTGCCCCACAACCTACAACACCACATTCCATTAAGTTGTTTTACTAGTCTGCCTCTCATCAAGAAAATAAAGGCCGTGCATGGTGGCTCAAGCCTGTAAGCCCAGCACTTTGTGAATCCGAGGCAAGAGAATTACCTGAGCCCACAGGTTCAAGTACTGCCTGGGCAACTTGGCAAGACCTCATCTCTACAATAAATTAAAAAATTAGCAGGTTGTGGTAGCACATGCCCATAGTTCCAGCTACTTGGAAGGCTGAGGCAGAAAGATCGCCTGAGCCCAGGAGTTCGACGCTGGGGTAGTAAAGAATGTACCACTGCACTCCAACATGGGCAACGGAGTGAGACTCCAACTCAAAAAAAAAGAAAGAAAAAGAAAATAAGAGCTCTCTAAGACTAGGTAATCGTCATTCATTCACAAAACAAATACACATTGAATATATTTTTGAATCAGGCACTGGGCACAGGCAATTGGGGATTCATACGAGCAGAGCAGACATGACACTTGCCTTCCTTGAGTTTACTCTCCAATCATTACAAAGGATTTACATCAGCCTACAAAGTCCTACATGATGGGGTTTACTCAATTTCTCTCAACTTATTTCTTGTTACTCAAACTTGTTGCTTATGTTCTAGCCATTCTAGTCTTTTCACCATTTTTTTAATTATAAAGATATAGGGTACGATTCAGGGTTAGGTATACAAACGTTGATTATGAAGGCACAATTGTTGATGAGGTATGCCCCTCCCTCCCCTAGCAGTTTCCCTCAACTGCCAATCCCACCCCTCCTCCCCTGGCAGTTTCCCCCTATTGCCAATCCCTTACTCATAGTATTATAATTATTCAAGGTCCACTTATGAGTGAGGATATATGGTACTTTGTTCTTTGTTTCTGTAATAGATCACTGTGTATGATCGAATCTATATCCATCCTAGTTGCTGCAAAGTCCATATGTTTGTCCTTCTTTATGGCTGCATAATATTCCATTGTGTATATATATGTACCACATTTTTTTAATCCAATCCAGTTTCGATGGGCAGCATGGTTGGTCCCATGTTTTTGCTATTGTGAATAGAGCTGCAACAAGCATACGTGTGCAGGTATCTTTTTTGTAGAGTGATTTGAGTTCCTCTGGGTATATTCCCAATAGGGGAATTGTTGGGTCATATGGAAGGTCAATTTCTAGTTCTTTCAGAAATCGCCACACTGTCTTCCAAAGAGTTTGCACTAGTTTACATTCCCACCAGCAGTGAAGAAGTGTTCCTTTTTCTCCACATCCTCGCCAGCATCTGTTGTTGTTTTATTAATTATGGTCATTCTTACTGGGGTTAGGTGTTATCTCAATGTGGTTTTGACTTGCATTTCTCTGATGATGAGTGAGGCTGAGCACTTTTTCATGTGTCTTATGGCTGCCTGTATATCTTCTTTTGAGAAGTGCCTATTCATGTCTTTTGTCCACTTTTTAAAGGGGCTGTTTAGTTTTTCTCCTTTTGGCATGTTTGAGTTCATTGTAGATCCTAGATGTTAGGCCTTTGTCAGATACACAATTGGCAAATATTTTTTTTTCCCATTCTGTGGGCTGTCTCCCTGATCTCTTGATGGTTTCATTTGCTTCACAGAAGCTCATTAGTTTGATGAGGTCCCACTTGTCTATCTTATTTCTTAAGGTATGGGCACTTAGGGTTCTGAATATGAATTGGTTGCCAGTTCCAATTTCCATAAAGGTGTCTCTTGCATTTTCTAAGATTCCTATAGTTTGAGGTTTTACAGTTAGGACTTTGATCCATTTAGAGTTAATTTTTGTGTATGGTGATAGGTAGGGGGTCCTGTTTCAATCTTCTACATGTGATCAGTCAGTTTTCCCAGCACCATTTGCTGAATAGGTTCTCCTCTCCCCAGTTGTTGCTGTTGGAGGATTTGTCAAAGGTGAGTTGGTTGAGAAATGGGGGCTTTGCTTCCAGAACCTGTACTCTGTTCCATTGTTCTATGTGCCTGTTCTTGTACCAATACCAGGCAGTTTTGATTTACTGTAGCCTTACAGCAAAGTTTGAAGTCTAGAAGTGTGATAAATCCTGCGTTGTTTCTTTTGCTAAGGATTGTTTTAGCTATTCATGGTTAATTATGTTTCCATATGAATTTCTGTATTGTATTTCCAGGTCTGAGAAGAATGATGTTGGTAGCTTAATGGGTCTATAGCATTGAATCTGTAGATTGCCTTTGGTAGGATGGCCATCTTAACAATGTTGTTTCTTCCAATCCATGAGCATGGAATATTTTTCCATTTGTTTTGTAGTTCTCATTGTAAAGGTGTTTCACTACTCTAGTTAGGAAGATGCTGAGGTATTTCATTTTTTGGTGGCTATTGTGAATGGGATTGTGCCTTTTATTTGGATCTCTGCCTGCTTGCTGTTGGTGTAAAGGAATGCAACTGTCTTTTGCATATTTATTTTGTACCCTGAGACATTGCCAAAGTCCTTTATCAGTGCAAGCAGGTTTTTGATAGATTTTCTTGGATTTTCAAGGTATAGGATTATACAATCAGCAAGGAAGGATAACTTGACTTCCTCTTTTCCTATTTGGACACCCCTTATTTCCTTCTCTTGTCGAATTGCCCTAGCTAGGACTTCCAACACAATGTTGAACAAGAGGGGTGAGAGTGGGCAACCTAGTCTTGCTCCAGTTGTCAGGGGAAATGTTTCCAATTTCTATCCATTTAACAATATGTTAGCTGTGGGTATATTGTAGATGGCACTTCCTATTTTGAAGTATGTTCCTGACCTCAATTCCATTGAAAGTATTCCAGGCAATTGAGAAAGACGGAATTCTCCCCAAATTATTTTATGAAGCTAATATCACACTGATACCCAAACCAGGTAAAAATCCCAAAAAAAAGAGAATTGCATACTTCCGGCAAGATGGCGACAGGGCAGTTTGATCCGTGAGACCCTCTACTAAAGAGAACACCCATAAAAACTCTCGTTCTCCCCTGGGGGCTGTGGCTCTCACTGCTCCCTGCCTGCT
>CAUYQG010023711.1:0-17380 GCA_963574415.1 Tarsius wallacei | reverse complement strand
TAGGTTTAATGTATGTGTGTGTTTTCAAGTTTCTTGTTGCGCTGTATTCTCTGCTGATTCTGTGCTCTGCTGTTCTCTTGGGAAGTGTGTGATCAATCTTTTTCTTCTTTCTTCTGGGCTTAATATCTTTTTAAGTATCTCCTGTAGAGCTGGTCTGGAAGCTGCATAATAACTTAGGGATTGGATGTCTGGGAAGGATTTTAATTCTCCTTCACTGATGAAGCTGAGCTTGGCTGGATAGGAAATTCTTGGTTTAAACTGTTTATCTTTGAGGACTTTGAATATAGGGCTCCAGTCCCTTCTTACTTGTAGTGTTTCTGCTGATAGGTCTGCTGTTATTCTGATTGATTTTCCCCAGTAGGTAGTCTGACCTTTCTCTCTTGCTGCCTTTAGAATTTTTTCTTTTGTGCCTACTTTGTGTAGGCAAATTACTATGTGTCTAGGGGTTGATCTTCTCATTTCATGTCTTGTGGAGGTTCTCTGTATCTCTTGTGCTTGGCTGGTCACATCTCTGGTGAGATGGGGAAAGTTTTCTTGGATTACTACCTGGAATACTTGCTCCAAGTTGTCCTCCATTTCCCTTTCTTCTTCTGGGATACCAATCAGGTGTAGGTTTGGCCTCTTGATATAATCACACATCTCTTGTAGGTTTTGCTCTTTTTTTCTGAGTCTTCTTTCTATGTTTTTTACAGATCAGGTTAATTCCATGTTTTGGTCTTCAAGTTTTGAGATTCTTTCTTCAGTTAGATTAATTCTTCTTTCCATGCTTGTCATCTTGTTATATATTTCCTGGATGAAATTTTTTATTGCCAAAATCTCTGTTACAAGTTCTTTCAGTGTTGCATCTTGTCTTTCTTGAGTCCTATTCACTCTTTCCATCCATTCCCTAATCCCTGTTGTATTCTAGGGACAGTCCTTGGTGACTTCCATTGTTTGGGTACCAAGGTCTGGTTTTTCAGGAGTTTTGTCTTTGGTACACTTGAAATTGCCTGAGGTCTTCCTTTGGCTTTTCCTCATTTGTGACAGATCTCTTGTTTTTCTCTTTAGTTCTGTTATTCAGTGTCAGTGGGAGAGGCTTTCCCTTCTGATGTTTGCTCAGACCTCCATTCTTCCCTGATTTGGGCTCTGGATTTGTTCTATTTTGAAATAGGATGGATGGGAAGCTTTGCTGTCTCTTGTAGTTTTCAAAATTCGAATAAAGTGGGGGATGGGGCACTAAGAATCAGATACTACTTGTAAATTAAAATGCTCACTTATTGTGGTGTGTGTTCCCTGAGATTCACTCCCCACTACCACTCTATATGACAATGCAAAGCAGAAGCCAGTGCAAAAGCAATTGAACACATACAGACACACTCCAAAACAAACTGGAATAACAACAAAGCTAAACAAAGCAATCAGCAACAAAAAGACCCCCCAAGAAAACTAAACATACACACACATATCTAGCACAAAGTGAATAGAGAAGAAAAACAGAAAGACCAAAAGACAAAAATGGGCAGGGGTGAGGATTTAGGTCAAACCCTCACACATCTATTGACATAGCCCTTAAACTATAAAAAATGAATATTAAAAAGACCCAGAAGAACAAAAGAACAAAAACCAACAACCACAACAAAATCAAAAGATAAACACTCAATCATTCGCATACACACCAAAACAGAAAACGGCAAATAAAAGAAGAAAGAAACCAAAAAGGAAAAGAAAAATTTTGGGGGGGAGGGGGATGCAGATCAAAACCTCACATACATGCACAAAGGAAAAAAATATCTATCTATCTATCTATGTGTATATAGATAGATAGATAGATATTTTGAGTTGGAGTCTCACTCTGTCGCCCAGACTGGAGTGCAGTGGCATGCTCCCGGCCACTGCAGCCTCGACCTGCTGGGCTCTAGCGATCCTTCTGCTTCAGCCTTCCAAGTAGCTAGAACTACAGGTATGCGCTACCACGCCCGGCTAATATTTTTGATTTATTGTAGAGATGAGGTCTCACCAAGTTGCCCAGGCGGATCTCGAACCCGCGGGCTCAGGCAATTCACTCACGTTGGCCTCCCAAAGCACGGGATTACAGACTGAGCCACCAAGCCCAGCCTAGGAAAAATATTTTTAAAATAGATGAGCTAACAAGCAAACACCCAAAAAATATATTTTTAGTTAAAAAAAAATTGAAAATTTAAAAAACAAAAACCAACCAACAAACCAAAAAACCCTGCCCTCTTGTGGCAGGCTCTGTAATTGTTCCTCTAATATGGTCTTTCCTGCAGAGCCATCTCTTTCACTCTCTGCTCAGGGAACGAAGCAGGGAAGGAGGAGGGACAGTGGAGGTGGGTGGGGCTGCAGGCCTCCCCTCCCACTCTCATATGGTCAGGGAGATCTCTGGTGGGGAGGTACGGGACTATCTCTTCCCCAGGTATGTACTCTCACTGGGGTGCCACAGCCAGGCCTATCCTGGAATGGAGCTCTCCTATTGCAACTGACGTCCAGGCTCTGCCTGGGTTTGTCCCTCTCAGTCGTGGCCCAGCTGTGTGGGTCTGACACTCAGAGGATTGCTGGGAAGGACGGGGTTCGGGTCAGACCCAGGCTCACCACTGATCTCTTAGGAGTTCTTCCTCCTCCTTTTCTGGCCACATCCTTTTTCCCACAGCTGGATCAGGGTAGGGGGTGGGGTGCCTGGAACTCAGCACTTGTCAGGTCCCTCTGAAGTTTGTACTCTCAGGATATTCCCCTTGGGCCATGATCAAGCCCTGAGTAGTTGATCCGCCAGTCACAGAGATCGGTTCTGTTGGTCCGTGGTGATCAAGTCAGAGCACTTTCCTACCCTGCTTTCAGTATGGTGGTGGGGTACCTCTCTTGTCCTCTTCCATGGGAACTTGCCTCTGGATTCCATCCACAGGCCCTTCCAGGGGCCCTGCCAGGTGCTGAAGTGATGAGGCAAAGCCCTGAGCAGTCTCTCTCCAGCTTCAATGATGTGGGAGTGCCTGGGGCAATAGTGCCTCCCAGCCTCTTTTCAAAAGGAAAACTTCTGTCCATTTTTAAAAAACAATGGTTCTCCAGACCCAGGAAGAGCCAGGGACAAAGTGGAGAAGCTGCAGCACCTGCTGTTGCACCAGGGGCCTGGTCACCCACTTGCGAGCCCCACTTAGACAGTCTCTCTCAGCATTTTCTTGCCAGGGACTGTTTGTTGATTTTTAAAAAGAAAAGAAAAGAAAGAGAAAATGGCGCTTGGCTTCTGCATCCCGGGAGTCGCTAGGGTCCAAGCCCAGATGCTGTGGCACTAGCCACTGCACCAGGAAAGCCCTGGCCGCTAGCTCCCTGGCCCTCACTCAGTCCACTCACAGGCCCACTCGCTCACCAGCACATACACAAAATTTTCCATACACTCACTCACACACATGAAGACTCGCATAGTCTGACTGGCTCAGCTGCCATCTTCCCCACCCCTCCCCAATTTTTTTTATCTTTTGTTCACTAAATCTAAACCACCAACTCAAATAATTATTCAATCCATCAGTACCCAAATTCATTGATCATAGCCTTTTCATGTTTCTCAACACTTCATGTCTTTACATCCTCTTTACTTGAGTGAAATACCATATTCATCACACTTTTCTTGCACATACTCAACTCATTTGTCCTTTTCTTGCTTCATTTACTCACCCAGTAAAATCCCAACACTAGTTCATTCCAACTCTCCATGAACTCCATGGTGGCACTAGTGTGAACTAATGCATTGGAAAAAAATTAAAATACAAAAGTTAATAGTCACCACTCTAAATTCATGACCACTAATATCAAGTGAATTCTTGGCACGTCCCACTAACCCAGTCGTATCTCCGTAGTTATTCTACTCTTCCACCCTTTTAGATAGTGACCTACTCTCTTCTCAAACATCTAATATCTCTTCTTTCATCTTTACTCTCAGTGGAAGACCTTGCTTCCAATTTCTCTATTGTATTGAGACAACTATTAGAAGAGAATCTTCACAAGCCTTGGCAACTACATCTAGTTATCTGCCTTCATGCCTTATCATTGCCATCTCTCCTGCTACTATGGATTAACTGATCATACATCCATTTAAGGTCAAGCTCTCTTCTTGTGCATTTAAAGTCATCCCCTTGGGCCTCCAAAGTCATATGGATTTCCCCTTTTTTCTATATTATTATTTCCCCCTCTCAAAAAGAGTATTCCCATCAGCATCCAAAAATATTATTTCTCCCACCAAAAAAAAAAGACTTTGGTTCCAATTTCCTTTTTACAGCTATTCTCTACTGTCCTTTTCTGTAAACTCCTTGAGATCAATTTCTAAACTTACTATTTTCACATTTTTTCCCTTCTAGTCTTTCTTAAATTCCCTCTGATCAGGGATTTGGCCCCCAATCCTCAACTTAAACTGTTCTTTCTTTCCAACCTAAGCTCCAGATTGCTGAAACCAATTGTCAGAATATCTTGGTCTCATCTTCATTGAATATTTTTCTTGAATTCCAAGATACTACACTTGTATAGCATTCCTTTTTTGTCTCTGGTGGCTCTTTCTCCATCACCTCTGTTGGTTTTTTCTCATCTTCCCAGCCTCCAACTTTTAAAATGCCTACATCTCAGTCATTAGGTATTTCTTCTTTTCTAGCTACAAGCACTCTGTAGAATATCTCATCCAGGCTCAGAAGAATAAATACCATTCATATGCTGACAACCCCTAAATATAGATCTTAAGCCTTGAGCTCTGCCCAACTGCCTTCTGGACATACCCAAATCCTAATTTCCCCCCAAAAAGTCTGCCCCTCCAAAATTCATCCCCATTCCCATTTTAGTAAATGGTAGCTTGGTCCTGTAAGTTGCTCAAGTCAACAACTTTGGTGTCATCCTTGAACTGCTCTTTGTCTCACACCTTACATTCAAACTAGCAGCAAATTCTACAGGCTCTACTTTAAAAATATATTCACCAACCTACTCCAAACCTTTATTATTGCTCCTGAGTTAATACAATAGTCTGCTAATTGGTCTCTCTGTTTCTAACCTTAACCCTCGACCAACCACCTTCAACACAACAGCTAGAGAGATCTTGTTAAAACATGTTAGATCATGTTTCTCTCTTGCTCTAGACCGCCTGTCCTCCTGTCTTAGAGTCAAAGCTAAAGTCTACTGTGACCTCTGGCCTGATTCTCTAAGAAACAGACTCTGAGATAGAGATTTGTGTAGGAGGTTTATTGCATTTGCTCTCAGGAGCAATGTCTGTAGGGGAGTGAGAAAAGCAGAAGTGCACAGAAGGAAAAGTGGACTATGATAGAGTTACAATAGGCCCTTTAGAGTTGACCTGAATTGAGACAAGGGTGCCCAATTGCTATACCTCCTCAAGGACCAATCTTTGGACATGGACTGTTCCAAGGAAGGGAGCATAACCTTGGGAATGGAGTTCTTTTCTGCTGAGGGTAATTGCAGATAAGAAATTGAGCTAAGAGCCATCTGCAGCCAACAATACTTGCTACTGGGGAAATGAGTGCCTTGGTTCTGAAGTACCCATAACGTCCACTACACTCTCCCAATGCCTCTCTGATTTCATCTCCTGCTGCTCTCTTCTTGCTTCCTACTCCAGACACTTTGGTCTCCTTGTTATTCTTCCAACACATCAGACTCACTTCCACCTTAGAGCCCTTGCTAGCTTCTGTGTCTGGAAAGCATGGTTTGCTCTCTAATCTCTTGCACATCTCACTCAAATTTTATTTTCTCAATGAACCTTTTTATTCATTATTGCAGCTTACCACTCCTTCTCCTTTACCATGCTCTACTTTTTAAAAAATATCACACAAGGATCCCCTTTACCACACTCTACTTTTTAAAAAATATCACTTTTCACCTTCTAATATCCTATACAACTTATGTATTATATTTATTATTTGATATCTGTCTTTCCCCCACTGGAATATAAACTTCTTAGTATTTGCCTATGTTGTTTATTGATATATCTCAAGCACTGAGATATTTGAGTAATTCTCAAATATAGTGAATATATATATATATTTTGAGTTGGAGTCTCATTCTTGTTGCCCAGGCTGGAGTGCAATGGCACACTCATGGCCACCTCAGCCTTGACTTGCTGGGCTTAGACGATCCTTCCACCTCAGCCTTCCAAGTCGCTGGAACTACAGATGCATACCACCACACCCGGCTAGTTTTTATAATTTATTGTAAAGATGAGGTCTCGCCAAGTTGCCCAGGCTGGTCTCGAACTCCCAGACTCAGGCAGTCCTCTTGCCTCGACCTTCCAAAGTGCTGGGATTACAGGCTGAGCCACCATGCCCAGCCAATGAATATATATTAAACAAAAGTTTTGTAGCTCAGTAGAGATTTTTATTTTCCATTTGGAAATTATTTTTTCTAAGTAGGAAATTCTTTTAAGATCCGAGTCTTCTGAATATGAATTTATTTAATTCACTTAGTACATTTGCCTAAACCACAGAGTTGCCCAACTACAGCTCTCAGTAGATGCAAGTTTATCTCTCAGATTATAATAATTATCTCACTACCACTATAAAAGTAAAGAAAGGGAGGAGGAGCTGCAGATAAATAATTAACTAATCAAGGCTTTAACTTTTCTGGAAACCCAGGAAATTCCTATCAGCCTGCTTTGTAGTTACCTAACATTATCCTCCAGGATATTAATATTATATCCTGCCATCGACAGCCTTAAATAACCATGAAGAGCACAGGTGAAGAACAAGGGCCCTGGAAGATTCTTTTTTTACATTTCTTGTACTTTGGAGTCTCCACATCTGGAATGTCATTTACGTTAAACCAACAGAAGGTTGTTTTACTAAAAAGCAGTGCTTTGCAGCCCTTTTCATAATACACTAAGAAAAAAATAGCTCTTCTTATATAGCATACAGGGGTATACAAGAAAACTGTAGCCCTTGGCAAGATTTCTCTGGTTACCCAGCCCTCCTCAGTCACGCCATCTTCTATTGGGCTGGTTGACCCATCGTTGGAAAACTCTGCAAGCATTAGATGATGCACAGGAGGTGAATTCTTACCAATTGGTGGGTGAAACTCATCTTCTATGACAAACATGGTTTACAACTTCAAATTGCTTTCTTCACCAAATAGTCTCACATATTTATTTTCCTTCAACAAGCATAGTCTACTTTCAAAGTTTCACGTCAACAATCCTTTGGATTTTTAAAATAAATATTTGAATATGTAGGAAAATTCTTCACTCCTTCTACTGTATTTGTCTATTGACACTCAGCCTACATTATAAACTTTTCTGTCTTTCTATAGTCAGAGGCTGGAAGCCCGACACCATAGCCAGCAGAGGTCTGGGTGTATTTTTTGTCATCCTCTTAGAGATAAACTCACATATTTGAAAGGCAGAAATCTTCTTTCTCTGGCAACAGTAAAAGGCATAGCCTGGGCCTCCCAGCTGTGAGTTTCTGTGATGGCATCTGTCTCCTGGTGCTCTACCCATCGTGGGGCTACAAAGCCCCATGAGATAAGTCAGAGCTTCTTGCATTCTCCTAACTCTGGAAGACAGAGACTCTAACTTTCTGTGGTTGCGCATCTAAAAGTTAGTGTTAGACACTGACTTACCCTCCTTTAGCCCTTAATTATGAAAGCATCTGGTGCCTTGTAGCAAATCCTCTACTTAAAATACCTAAATTGTTTTTGTGTTCTTGTCTGAGACCTTCTTAGGAAACAGGCATAGAAAATCTGTTTTTTAATGTAAAACATATAAGACACATACATTTTAACTATCATTTTATGGTAACAGATATGTTAGGACTGTCTAAGCTTTTTTCTGTCTTTTTAACATAATGTAATGGCTAGCACAGGGCTTGTCAGCCCATGCCTCAACAGACTACTATTCTTTAAATTTCCTATTAAACTACTAACAAGCACTATGGTTATTTCTTAGCCAAGGATAAACTAAAGAATTTCAGGCTTATAATTTTAGGATACCATTACCCAAAACACATGCACAGAAAACAAGAGGGCTATGTATCCCTAAATGAATAACAGGAACTTTTCTAGAAAAAATGGTTAATCAACTTGGGGACTCAAACTGAAAATATTCACTACCCTCTATCTAAAAGTAAAAGTAATCTTTATCTCATACATTACACAAAAGCAAATTTCAAACAGATAAAATATTTGAGTGTTAAAATATTTTTTTTATAAAATACTAGAAGATAACCTCTATGCTACTTTTAAAACCCTTGCTTGAGAAAATGTGAAACAAAGGCAAAAACATTGAAAAAATTAGAGTTTTTAAATCTTTTTATTGATTTTAGAAGTTTTAAAACATATCAAAATGAAAAATAATAGTACTTACTACCTAAGTTTAACAATTGCCTACATTGTGCCATAGTTAGTTCATCCATCTATTTCTTCTTTTTATTATTATACCTTTTTAATTTTTTATTTTAAATATGTGGGGTACAATTCGGGTTAGTTATACAAATGTTCATTATGCAGGTACCCTTTTTGATGAGGTGTGCCCTCCCTCCCCTGGCAGTTTTCCACTACTGCCAAACCCTTTCTTATAATATTACAATAGTTGTTATGTTCTAATCATAAGTGTATGAGTGAGAATGTGTGATACTCGGGTCTTTGTTTCTGTGAGAGATCACCCAGTATTATAGCCTCTCATCTATTTCTTTAATTGTATCATTCTAAAGTAAATTTAAAATATCAATATCTGGAGAATGGGCCACCTGAGACCCAATCCCCACCACTTCACAATATGTTCATGTAATGAATATGCATGTGTACCCCCTGAATCTAAAATAAAAATAAGTTATAAAAAATAAAAAAATCAAGATATTTCACTCCTAAATGCTTTAGTGTGGCGCTCTCCAAAAAATTAAAATATACTCTTATAAAACCATAACACCTTTATCACACCTAACAAAATTGACAATAATGCTATAGTATTATCTAATATCTAGTTCGTTTTCAAATTTCTTCCTTAAAACAAAAAAATTAATTATTTCTACTCAGAATCAAGATCAAACATTACATTTGGTGGTTCTCTCTCTTAGGCATTTAAAAATACAGAGTAATATTCTCTACCCTCTTTTTTCCCTATGACATTGACTTTTCTAAGAATTCATGTCAGTTTTTTTGTAGAAGATACAACATTCTTGGCCGGGCATGGTGGCTCATGCCTGTAGTTCCAGCGCTTTGGGAGGCCGGGGTGGAAGGATTACTTGAGGCTAGGAGTTTGAGACAAGTCTGGGTAACATAATGAGACCCTATCTCTACAAAAAGGAGAGGAACGGAGAGGGGAGGGGAGGGGAGGAAGAAAACACAACATCATTCTGGGCTGATTGTTTCCTGATGGTGTTATTTAACATGATTTAACATTACTAGATTCCATTGTAAGAAAAGAAAGAATTGAGACAGATATCCAGAGCTGTCCAATGGAACTTTCTACAATGATAGAAATGTTCTATATCAACGCTGTTCCTCATGGTAGTCACTAGTCACATGGTCATTCTGCACGTATAGTGTAGCTAGTGTTATGAGGAACTGAATTTTAATTTAAGTTCATTTACATTCTAAACTTAAATAACCACGTGTGGCTAGTGCCTGCTGAATCATTTGCATAACATAAAAGTGAATATAAAGTGCCTACACTCTGCCTATACATAAGCAGGTATTTGATCAATGTTAGCTTTTCCACCTTCCAAATATATTTTAAGGAAAGCATAGTATATATTATTATATAGATTCAAATGAAGATTTATGTTTGACCTTATCATGTAATTAAGACCTTTTCAACAGTAGAAAAGTAAAGATCATCTGTTTACTTCAAGAATCTTCATGATCATCTCCAATTGCTATAGTTATCTGGTTTCATTATCCACATGAAACATAGTGCAGTTATTCTGCAGTCTATATCTTTAGCATATATACATAAGGCTTAAGAGTTAGAATTCACATTTTCTAAAGCAACTAACCCTGCCTGTTCACTTTTCTTTCAAATTGCTTATAGCATGCAGTTAGGATTACTTAAATGAAGCCAGGACAATGAGACTCAATACTGAGATTTTATTCTAATTGAGGAAGAGAATCTCTTTTTCCATGGGATTAAAGTTGAAAAGATTGAAACTGGAGTCCCTGAAAGACTTGCTTGATAGTGAGTGAAACACAAAGGAAAGCAGAATGGAGACACAGAAAGAAAACGTTCCATTTTGGCTCCTAGATTCAACCATGCCTGCAGCCAAGTTTGTTGATTGAGAAGGATCATGTTTGCACTTTTCAGTTTTATGAGCCAATATACTCCTTATCTCTCCTAAGCAAATTTGAATTGTGTTTTTGTCTTTTGCACCTTAAAGAGTGCTGTCAAAATGTACCAACCAGAGACTGGCATGGTGGCACATATGTAACCTCAAATACTCAGGAGGCTGAAATGGAAGGATTGCTTGAACCCAAGAGTTCAAGACCAGCCTGAGCAATTGAGAGACCCTAGTGTCTGTCTGTCTTTCTGTCTCTCTCTCTTTCCTCCAAATCCATAGAATTTGGAATCAGACAAATTAGATTCTAATATATCTCTGATCCAGTTCCCACATCTGGAGATAATAATTCCTTCTTAGAACTGTCATGAGGACTAAATGAAATGGCATGTCCTGCATGTTAGAGATACTCTGAATATGCTAGTTTTCTTTTTGAATTTGACATCTATATTGATACCACATTTTTTAGTTTTCATACGCTGTTTTTCTTTTCTGTTACCCATTTGAAAGTTCTCCATTTATAGTCTCTTATGTAATGTGAGGTCATGTGGGCCTTAATTTAAAAGGGGCAATTTATACAACTGGTAATGGAATGTCTCCCACCTAGTTTCATAAGAACATTCATTTGGGGAGCAATAATATTTGTCTTTGAGTCATACAGATCCAAGATAGTGGCTTTGAATTTGTGTTGCTCTTCCCACAGACTATTGCTTTTTGATTTTTGTCATCAATGTAATGGGAATTATGTTGTGCAGGCTCTGGTCACATGGTGCGGCTCCTTTTGTCTTCTCAAATATAACTGTGTGTGGAATTTCCTCTGTTGACATGGAAAATTTGCTTACCTTTTATGATCATACTGGATTTAAGTTAAGTCTCTTGATAATCAGACAGAATATAATTAACTAATCATTTACAGGATTACCTAGCCTAAAAATCGACACAGTAAAATGCAGAAAGTATGTTTCTGCTCATCTAATTCCTTGTATTAGTAAAAGTGATCAGATTATACAATTCACATGCATTTTCAAGAAAACATTCCTGGCATAGAGAATTAGAAATATGTTTAAGCTAAATTTGGAATTCAGGAAAAGCAATCCTACAGCTTATTTTCCATTATTTTTTTTCCTTCAACTAAGCTCTTAAGCTGAATAAATTAAAGTTTCCAAGATATTTAAACAATTCAGTCTATATTAATGTGCTATGGTTCATTATAAAATACAGTTGTAAAACCATTGCCAAATTACCTCTAATACCTGCTTAGTCATAGCTGGAAATCTCTTGTAAAGGCATGAATGTCTTGCTTACTTATTAATTTTAGCTCCTTATCTATAATTATTTGTCTCCCCTTCAAGAATCATCAAAGTCTCCCCTTCATCAAAGTCTCATCCCTGTCTCTAACACAATGTATCGCATTCATGAAACCATCTTCCCAATCTGTCAGGCAAAGGTCCACTTTCTATTTTCTGATAGTCTAAAATAATACCTCACCTTAAGATTTTATTTTATTGTCATATTTTAAAAGCTTACCAAAGTATGAAATTGTTTCAGAACTAAGAAAAGCAATACAATTATGCTGTTAAAGGTAGGCAACACCTAGTATTTCATATATTTCGTAAAGCAGTAGAAATTTTTTGTTGTTGTTTTATCTTAGAATGACCTTTATTGTTACTTTCAGCAAATACTATAAGAATTTTCCCCACCTCACATCCACCTTCTATCTATTTCCACCCATGACTGGCAGGAGAAGACTTCAAAAGTATTAATTGACTAATAAAATTTTCTTCCTCTCTGCGAGGCCCTCCTTTTCAAAGCAGGCAGTTTTACTTAAGGATCCAATTTAGGGGAGGAAAAAGAGCGAGCTAAAGAACAAAAGCATAGGAGGCAGAAACAGCTGAAAAGATATCAGACAGAGTTCTTCTTAGATTCAATTTTACAATTCTCCGGATTAAGAGGGAAGAACAGAAACAAGAGAAATAGGATAAGGTAAGTTCAGCCCTTATATCGTGTACCCCTTCCAAGATTTGGGGGTGATAAAATGATCCTTGGTAGGTTTGGGATCTTTGAATAAAAGGAGATTTTGGCTTGCTCTCTCAAGTCAAGACACACTCTAGTGCTATCTCTTGACAGCAAACCTCACAGAAGTCTGATGTTTGTGTTAGTTGTGTGCAAAAATAAATAAAGCTTTGGGAGGCTGAGGCAGGAAGGATTCTTGAAGTCATGAGTTCAAAATCAGCATGGGCAATATAGTGAGACTTCATCTCTACAAAAAAAATTTTAAAAATTAGCCAGGCATGGTGGCACACACCTGTAGTCCCATTTTCTCAGGAAACTAAGGTGGAGGGGTTCACTTGAGCCCCAGAGTTCGAGGCAG
The DNA here is from genome assembly GCA_963574415.1 of Tarsius wallacei. Taxonomy (NCBI): domain Eukaryota; kingdom Metazoa; phylum Chordata; class Mammalia; order Primates; family Tarsiidae; genus Tarsius; species Tarsius wallacei. Next base: position 4,777 of record CAUYQG010023711.1, on the reverse strand, counting down.
TGAGCTATGATCACATTACTGCACTCCAGCCTGGGCAACAGAGTGAGTCACTGACTCTAAAAAAAAATAAATAAATAAAATAAAATGGGGGGAAAATGGGTAAAACATTTGAACAGATATTCTCCAAAGATATACAAATGACTGATGAGCATAAGAAAAAAATGTTTATATGCAAATCAAAATCACAATGGGATAGTACTTGATACCCACTAAGGAAACTATTTTAAAAAATAAATAAAGTGTTGGTGGGAATGTGGAGTAATTGAAACTCTCATACATTCCTGATGGGAATGTTAAATGGTGCAGCTGCTTTGGAAATCAGTTTAGCAGTTCTTCTAAAGGCTAAACTTAGAGTTTCCATATGACTCATCAATTCTACACCGAAGTATATACTCACATATATAATTCCTCCCAAAAAAACTGTATATAAATGTTCATAGCTGCATTATTCACAATGGACAAAAAGTGGAAATAACCCAAATGTTCATTAACTGATGCATAGATAAAGAAAATGTGATATACTGGTATAATTGGCATATTGGCAATAAAAACAAATATACTGACACATACTATACAACATGAGTGAACCATAATGTTGAAAACATTATGGGCTGGGCTCCGTGGCTCAGCCTGTAATCCCAGCACTTTGGGAAGCCAAAGTGAGTGGATTGCCTGAGCCCAGGGAACTTGGAGAGACCTCGTGTCTACAATTAAAAAAAAAATTAGCCACGTGGTAGTACATGACTGTAGTTCTGGCTACTTGGAAGGCTGAGGCGGAAGGATCGCCAGAGCCCAGCAGGTCGATGCTGGAGTGACCATGAGCATGCCACTGCACTCCAGCCTGGGCAACAGAGTGAGATTCCAACTCAAAAAAAGGAAAAGAAAAAAAAAACATTATGCTCAATGAAATATCTAATTTCAAAGAACCACTTATTATAAGATTTCATTTATATAAAATGCCCAAATTATTTCCCACAGCTGGGAGGATACAAGGGGATTCGAACTGAGGGGTAATATCTAAGGAGAAAGGGTTTTACTTTGGAGGTAACAAAATGTACTCATATTGATGGTAGCAATAGATTCACAACTCTGAATATACTAAAGGCATTGAATTATACCCTTCAAATGGGTGAACTGTATGCTATATTAACTATATCTCAATACATCTGTTTGTAAAAAACATTAAAGAGAAGAAAGAAGGCAGAGCCACATCTTTTGGCTTTAGCTAAGGAAACTGCACTAGTTCTATGGAGACAAAAGAGCATGAGTCAGAAGAATTCGGTCAGACAGGTGTGCTTTCCTGCAGCAACAGTAGTGTTTCCTGAAGTTCCTGGTCACTGACAAGCATCACCTTACCCCTCTTCCTTGTTTCTTTTTCAGTGATTTTGTAGCTTAATTCCCTGTGTTAAATCCCTCTCTGCTTGAAATGCCTAGAGTGGTTTGTTTTCTTAACTAAATTCTTAATGAAAGTATTGCCTAGAAAGTATCCTTCCTCCTTATTCTCTTCCTATCAAATGTTATATTTTGTTCAGACACTTGTTTGTCCACCATATAGCCAAGTACCTCAGGAGACAGTGATTTTCACGTTCAGCTTCAGGGTTTAGCCTGTTTCTTGGTCCAAGAGTAATCCCCTTCCTCTTGCTAAAAATTGGTTCAGAAATAGGCACGTGATTCAGTTATGCCAAAAGAGGTGAAGGGAGATTTGCCAGAGATTTCTGGAAACCTTCTTTCTTAAGAATCATTAGAAAACAGCCGGGCTCGGTGGCTCAGCCTGTAATCCCGTGCTTTGGGAGGCTGTGTTGAGTGGATTGCCTGAGCCCGTGGGTTCGAGACCCGCCTGGCCACTTGGTGAGACCTCATCTCTACAATAAATCAAAAATTAGCCAGGCGTGGTAGTGCACGCCTATAGTTCCAGCTACTTGGAAGGCTGAGGCAGAAGGATCACTGGAGCCCAGCAGGTCGAGGCTGCAGTGGCCGGGAGCGGCCACTGCACTCCAGTCTGGGTGACAGAGTGAGACTCTAACTCAAAAAAAATAATAATAAAATAATTTAAAAAAGAAACCAATTAGATATAAATAGAAAGTCCTACTTTCTGATCACAGCTATAATACAAATGATAGAAGCCTGGTATAAAATGAAGGTGACAGTACAGAGGCAGTGCAGAGAGACAGAAAAAACCTGGATCTTTAATTACATTATTGAACTGTTGAGTCAACACAGCCTGAAACCTACTTCACCTCTCGAATTCTTATATAGAATAATGTAATAACTTGCCTTAAGGAAGTTTGAGGTGAGTCTTATTACTCAAAGCTCGAAACATGCTTACTGATACCCTGAGCCACCACATTATGGCAGCCTTTCTAGACAGAGAGGGCTAGAGACTTCCCAGTTTCCCACAGCTCCAGAGTGGCACAAGATATCCTTCAAATGTTGCCCCTAAAAGCTGAGAAATTTAACTGAGAGGGGGATGATGGACCTGGAGAAAACTTGCAGCCATAATAAGGGGGCACAGCAGCATGAACCACACAACACAGAGATATTGTAAGAATGTGGACATTATAGCGGACCACAACAGAAGGGTAATGACAGCCAGGAACCAGATGGTTCCAACATCACAGCAAATGCTATACAGGACTGATGATGTTCTGAGACCACGCTCAGTCCCCTTGGTACTTCAATGCAATTCAACCCCCTCCCCATCACATTTTTCAAACCATGGAAGAATGATAAATGAACTCTGTTAATTTTCCACCACCAAATAGAATGAAAGCTCAAAATAGAGATTGTTAGATCATAGAACAATAAAATAAGTTATAGATTGAGAAAATTATAACCCTAGACGTGTACATCCCAATTATGCAGAACTTATTATTTGACCAGAGGGTGGAAGATGTGGCATAATTATCTTGATCATCTTGAGCAGTCCTGTGTTTATCAATCTTGCATCCTGGAAGGTCACAATCATCCTCATTGCATCCTCCTCTGCTGCCTATTCTCATCTGGAATTGTTCAGACTTCAGGCTCAGATTATCTCACAAATGAAATTTATGTTGTCATGGGCTCTTGGATACAACCTTGAGCAGAGGTCTTACTATAGGTGGCCTCTCTGCCATTCTCCATTGATCCTCACCACCATTGTCTTCTTGATCAAAAGATGGATATGTAATTAGGTGTCTTAATCTGTTTTGTGCTGCAGTAACAGAATATCACAGACTGGGCAATTTATAATAAACATAGATTTATTTCTCACAGTTCTAGAGGCTCGGAAGTCCAAGATCAAGATACTGGTATATGGTGAGAGTTTTTTGCTGCATCATACATAGTGGGAGGCATCACGTGACAGAAGAGCAAAGATAGGGTAAGAGAGAGCAAGAGAGGGCAAACTCACTCCTGTGATAACAGCATTAGTCACTTCATGAGGTGGACCCCTCATGACCCAAACATCTCTTAGAGGTCCCACCTCCTACTTTCATCACGATGGCAATTAAATTTCAACATAAATTTTGGAGGGAATAAACTTTCAAACCTTAGCACTAGGTAACAAAAAGTCAGAGAAATGCACATATACTTTGTTCTACAATCCTGTGCTTTTTCCTAACATGTCTTCTCAAGTCATATTGTTCCAAATCTGAAGCAAAGATAACTTTTAAATAACTGCTGATGGATAATATTTAACTTAAATGTGGTCTAACTTAGAACATGAAAGTGCTTACACCTATTTTCTCTAATTAAATTTGTAGAATTTATGTGATACAGTTCTTGAAACCACTATTATATCCTTATTTCTTAACTTTCTCCTTCCTCATTTGTATTCCAATCCCTTAAAACCAATCTCATTTTCTCAGTGTTGTCATAGATTATCCCAAGGAGAGACTCACTGACGCTAATACAAATGTCATTTGGTCTCAGTACTAAGAGTAAGAAAATTTTTCCATGTTTTTATATTCCAAAAGGAAGAGAATTTGCTATGCAAGCAAGAATACTAAACACAATTGGAAAAGTTAAGTATTAGATTTATGGGTTTCTATCTAATTCATATTATCATCCATTCATTAAAAAATTAAGTCCATGGATTTGCAGAAAATTTTCACTTTATATTTCTCATTATGCTAGATATTCTTTAGTTAAGCATTTGATAGCAAATGTTACTCAAATAGTAGAAGCAAATCATAATTTTCAATAAATGTGAAAAGAAGAATCTGTTTACTCCTTGTACCAGCTCTTGAACTTTATAATTAGATAAATAATATTTACCAAGTATGTACCTATTACTAAGAAATTTAAGTTAAAAATATATTTCTTTTGAATCTTATCACCAAAAAGTTGAGTTTATACCTAGATCTTTTTGCTAAAGGCAAAGCTTTCTTATAATATTTGAAGGTGTTGGGGTGCAGAAAATGATACTCCTGAATACGGCACTTTGACAATTGAAAGACCTCAGAAATAAGGCTCAGAATTGACATCTCTTTCTGACCTCTGAGATTCTCTTTTTTTTCCAAAGCAAGAGTAGGGCTTTCCCTGGAATTTCTTTATTTGACTAAGAAAGCTTTATTCCAAAAGAAATGAAAGTGTCTTAAGATCTCCTCCCAAAATGAAATACCTTGGTATCTCCCTAACTAGAGAGGTGAAAGACCTCTACAATGAAAACTATAAAACACTGCTCAAATTTTTTAAATTTAATTTTCGTTTCTTAGGCCTGTGATATTTGCTTCACACTAGATGTAGTTTTGAAAAACAAAGTTTCTAAACTCTGAAAAATTCAAATAGCTCTAATATT
>CAUYQG010023709.1:0-16694 GCA_963574415.1 Tarsius wallacei | reverse complement strand
TAATGATCTCAATCCTTCTTGGTTGAAAGGATAAAAACAGATTGCATTTACATCGTGAAGGCAGCAGTATCCCTTAACTGTCTTGACATAGAGCTATGTTAAATTTCTTGTTTTCTGTCATAATGCAGTCTTCAGGATCTTTATAAAGAATGTAAAACTGATTTGCTGTATTGAAGGCAATGGGTTAATTGAACCTACCTATCAAAAAGTGTCAAAGACTCTAATCCCTTTAGTAAGACACATACATGCCATAGTGTGGGAGATAAACCACTCAAAGTTTATAATCTTATCGCATTGACAAATTTTGGAGGAATTTGCTGTCACAGTCTCTCTAAGGTAAAGGACAATGTGTCATAACTCATGTTCTAATAATAAAATAAGGTGCAGTTATTTGTGGTCATCTTTATATGTGGACACAGCATATATCAGATTTAGTAATAATTCCAACAAGTAACATAATGGTTTGACAGTTGAATTTTTGGCCCAATTCAAGAGAAAAGTATTTGTCTGCATATTTATGATCCCTTATAAACTTCTCTGACACTTGTGCAGAGACCAAGGAATTCAATAAAGCTAGAAGTCTCCAGTGAATATAAGCAAGTCCCAATTGGAAAGTGAAACACAGTTGCAGAGGTTTCTGGGGTAAGTCCAGGTTTTTTCCTAAAAATATAAACTTTTTGGGAAAGAATCAGGTGAGTCTAGCAAAGACGGAAAGCCAGAAAGTATAGCTCCAAAGTGACTGAAACCTGTCCTTCAAGAAATATATGTTTGTAAATCCCCTGAGTCATAAGTTTGGGCAGAAACAACAATCTGTCTTACAGTTGGAATGCACATTGAGGACAGTCAGAAACAAAACATGTAGCACAACTAAATAAAAAATGGTCCCAAATCTCATGTTTTCTCTCTGGGTTTCACAGATGCCTCTCTCTCCACTCATACCTCTGTCTTCATAGAGGTTACGATACGACAAGGTGATAAATTAGAAAAGAACTCAGGCCTACCTGGTTAACAGATGACTTGGAAATCTACATTGGCACTAGCCAAAAATGAGCTACTACCACATTACAGCCCACTCAATGATGGTGCCCCAAAAGAGTAGGGATGATTTGCAAAGAGTACTCCAGATTTGCAAAGCAGTGAGCAGTACACTGGGTCATTCACTAATTATAGAGTAAGTGATGATCTATGATGGAGACTTACTCTTATTCCTGGAAAGTGTTTTGCAAATGACCTTGGTGGTTGTTTAAATTATTGGAAGATCAAAGAGGAAGATCAAGGTCAATAAAGTCATAATGGAAAAATAAGATGTATCAATGGGAGATAGCATTGATTAAAGGGATTTTGAATAACATTTGATGACCACTTGAGAGGATCTGCTGTTGAAGAGAGATTGGACACTAAGGTGGGCAATACAAATATCAGCTAGTCACTCTTCTAGGTCACTGTGGTCCTTGTTCAATAAACACATAGAAAGAATAGTCATTATCACAGGAATGGGGTTATATGGAAGCTAATATCATGGCTTTCCTCATCAAGACTGATCTAGTGAATGCCATTCTTGCCCAATCCACCAGCAGCAAACATAGTATCTGAGTCCTTAGTAAGGCATCATTCCTCAGGGTGGTGCATGTCTATTGTGTAGAAACTTTCCAACCCTGTGCAGAGACATCATACTTTACATGGCCTCTCTGAAGATATCTTTGAGAAACATTCTTCTGAGCTTGTCATAAATATGTAGCCAGTTTTCTAATACCTTCCCTCATATTTCTATTGCCTTTTTTCCACCTATCAGTCCTTAGTTCACCACCCACTAAGGGAGAAGTGAGAAGGGAGAAGGGGAAGAAGAAGGAGAAGGAGGAGAAGAGGAAGAAGAATTAGTCCATTGCTTTTAATTCAAGTTATTTTTTCAAGGAAATCTGGGCCTAGGTGAAAAATATATATTTTTGAACAAGTCATATTGGAAACCATAATGTGAAGTTGAAACAATGATGATACAGGAGAGGGATGAATGTAATCAAGGACCAACATCTTGAACAGAAAAAAAGAAATAACATCTAATATACAAATGGAGGATACTTAAATAGAAAAGTCTAAGACCTGCTCTGGAATTAGAAAATTTAAAGTAACATAAATTCCTGTAAGCTGCATTATCTCCAAATTGATCTTCCATAAAACCTTGATGAAGATGGCGACACTTATGATAGTATGAGTACATTTGAGTCAGAAATTGTTGAGAGGAGCTCATAAATTTGAAGATGATTTGTAAAACACTAAGGATTATTATATTGAATGTGCCATGTTACCCACATTTCATTTAGTCACTTAGAATATATTTGGCTGCATATCAGGCATGAGAATACACACACACACACACACACACACACACACAAACATAATTTGGAATTAGAGTTATAATTGTAGTAATGAGGATTTTAACTTTGGAAGATATTATGGCAGCAATTTATTAGAAAACTAAACATACTCATCATACAATCCAGCAATTATACTTATTGGTATTTAGCCAAATGAGTTGAAAAGTTACATCCACAAAGAAACATGCACACAGATATTCACAATAACTTTATTCATCGTCGCTAACATTTGAGAGTAATCAGGTTATTGTTCAGTAGGAGAATGGGTAAATAAACTGTGGTAAATCCAGACAATGAAATATTATGTAGTGCTATAAAGAGATGAACTATCAAACCATAAAAAGACACAGAGAAAGCTTAAATGCACATTACTCAGTGAAAGGAGACATTTTTTTAAAACTACATACTGTATGATATCAATTATATGATATTTTGGAAAGGCAAACTTAGAGATAGTAAAAAGTTCAATGATTGCCAGAAGTTTGACGAGAAGATGGTATAAATAGGGGGAGCAGAGAGGATTTTTATGGACATGAAATTATTTTATATGATACTATAATGGTGAATAAATATCATTATACATTTGTCCAAACCCAATAGACTGTACAACACCAAGAATTAACCTTTGTGGAATTTGACTGATAATGATTGGTCAGTGTAGGTTCATAAAATAACAAAATACCACTTTAGTGTGAGATGTTAATAGTCAGAGAGGCTGCGTGTTTGTAGGGACAGAAGGTATTAAGGGAACTATCTGTATTTTACACTCAATTTTGCTATAAGCCTAAAACTCCTCTAAGAAGTAAAGTCTGTTTTGAAAATTTTAATGGCTCTAACATTTCCTAGGCAGTAATGATGTGTACAGGTATTTAGTGTTGTTGTTTGGTACAGCTCTCTATTAATCTACAAAAGAAATGTTTTGCATGCCCTTCCAGCAGTAGAACACCTAACATCTAGAAGGCAGAACAGGTCCCACACTCAATCAAATTCTTACCAGAGAAGAATTGAACTGTAAGAGCGGCCCATTTTCCGATCTCAGACTTGATCAGAATGAAGTTTCCATTAGCAGAATGAAATAACTGAGAGTACCAAGAAGTAGGATCTTCCAGGAAGTATTGTATTTCTATTTTTGCTGTGCCTTAGCTATGATTCATCAAAAGTGTGGGAAGGAGCCATTTAAGACCACACAGACTTGGGTTTTTCCAAATAATGAGGAATGATGGTTAATTTTAAGCATTAATTTGGCTGGTATGGAATCATTATGTATTTAGCTAAATATTATTTGTTGGTACACCTGAGATGATGTTTCTGGATGAGATTAACATTTCAATCAGCAGACTGAGTAAAACAGATTGTTCTCCCTTGTGAGTAAGCCTCATATAATTCATTGAACAACTAAATAGATAGTAAGGTTAAGTAAGAAATAGTCTACCTCTATACTGTCTTGAAAGTAAAGCATTAGCCTTTACCTGTCTTTGGTGGCATGGACTTGAAATGGAGCTTACACCTTTGGCTCTCCTAGTTCTCAGACCTTCAGACTTGTACTGAAACTACAGCAGTGGTTCTCCTAAATTGCCAGTTTAATAATGACAGATCTTAGACTTTTCAGCTTCCATAATCAGATGAGCAAATGCATGAGCCAACTCCTTATTACATATGTATATAAGTGCATATACATTATATATATATATATATATATTTCCAATAGCCACAAAAGTCTTATTTCAATATCAGCTCTAAATTCTTAAGTATGTTTTTAATTTAGATTGCTTTGAATGATTTTGCATATGAGAAGTACATGAATTTGGGGAGTCTAGGGGTAGAATATTATATACTGAGTATCTGTGATCCCCAACATTTTTATGTTGAGGTACTAATCCTCAGTGAAATGTTACTTATAGAGATGAAGACTTTGAGAGGTAATTAGGATTTCATGAACTCATGAGGATGTAGTCCTCATGATGAGATTATTGTCCTTACAAGAGATATCAGAAATTTTGCTCTCTCTCTCCCCATACTACACAAAGAAAAGGTCATTAAGAACATAGCAAGATGGTGTCCAAGAAAAAATACTCCAGAATAAAACCGACTTTGCGACACCTAGAACATTTGGATCTTGAAATTCCAGGCTCCCTAATTGTAAGAAATAAATTTGTGTTGTTTAAGCCACTCAGTCTATGATATTTTGTTACACATCCTAAGTAAATCAGCACATGGAGTGATCATGAGAGATATGTGTGACCTTGTCACCCTTTCCTCCTTTAAAATAGAAGAACAAAACAAACCTGGCTGAAATAAAGCATGAGATACAGAGGTAGGTTCTCTAGAAGTGGTTCTTCACCTCATCATGTTTTAACTATGACAACTTAGGCAAATTATTTCCTTTGTTTCCTCATCAGACAACTAGAGATTTTAATGACATTTACCTCATAGGGATATTGTGATCATTAAATGAGGTAGTAACCATTATTATAGTGTCATACTGCACAGTAATCACTCCATAAATGTTATCTAAGAAGGGGTTATTAACATTTAGATAATATTAATTTTTCTACTTCCCTGTATCTTTATATGCTCAGCTTTTGTTATGTATCTCTCAGTCTCTGACTCACCTTCCCTTGCTCCCAACTTGTATGCCTTCAGTCTCTGTGCTGGTCCCAGGTAGAGTATATCCCACTAGTTTTCTGCAAGAGATATCTGCCCACAGCAGGGTGCACTTAAAATGCAAAAAAAGAAAAGTACAAAATATAAAAAAGAGAACAAAATGGAGCTGTCTCTAATGTTACTTTGCCTACTAATTAGCAAAGTTAGTAAATAATACACAGGCAAAGTTGATGAATCTGGGTAATACTGGCATTATTTGTGACTTCTTCCTGTGTTGAGAATTTATTGACAGATTCATCCTCTTTTGTTTTGAAAACTTTGAGTTCCTTGGGCTTTTAGCAAAGACATTTTTTTTTATTCCTATGACAAATGCACAGATCTCAATGTCTAGTTCAACAATTTCAGTCACAGCAGTAACACTTCCTGCTAGTTGAATATTTTGCAATTTACAAGGATGTTCATATATGTAAATTCAACTCCCACAACAGCCTTGTAAGATTGGCAGGGTATTTTCCCCCATTTTACAGATGAGAAAATTGTATTCTGTTCCAAATGGATTTGACACAGTTGAGAGGGGAGGTCATATTATATTTGTATATGAATTCCTGAACATGGGAACTATCCCGAGAAATGCATAAATGAATAGAGAGTGCATGCAGGAGGTACACAGAGCTCCCAGGAATAGTGAATGCAGAGCTGTCTGTAGAGTAGTAAAGGCAGTAATGCCTGACTCTACCCCTCACCAACTTGGTGATCTTCAGCAATTCATTGACTCTCGGTGTCTGATGAGGCCTCTGTAGAGATTTAACATAAAGTTATTTTAAAAATTCCTGGGACATAACAAGTGTTCATTAATGTCTACAGCCATTATCTTTGCTTCCTACTCGAGCTGCTTCCAGGACTCCCTGCTTTTATCCAGTAACTGTGGCTGTTTGCCCGGTATAGAACATGAGTAAATGTGATAGTGAGAAGTGGAAATATCTTATCAGTAAAGACAAAATAACTAATTTACTAATTCATAGTGGTTTAGCACAATGGTAGAATATGTATATTGTTCATAATATGTAAACTATCTCATTCTAATTAATATTTAATATTTTAGACCCTGTTCTTATTTTGCATGAAAAAGAAAGGATGCTTATGAAGTAGCAACTAAGAGCTAACAAATACATTATTTTTTTCACATATATGCTGTCATTAAATTTTTATCTCAGCCTGGAAAATAGGCATCACTGACTCTAATTGGTTACCAAGGCTCAGTAAGGATGGTTGATTTTTGCCCAAGGTCAAATAATTAGAAGACAGTGTTGACATTTAGTAGAAAATGTCTTTGCTTTTCAAGTCAGTATAAGCATGCATACAAACATATATGTGTGCATACACTTGCTATGTGATAGTATTTATCTTTCACTTTTTTTCATCTTTATTTCAGTTATTGCTGAAAATATTATCTTAGCTGATTTCTCAATTTTGTTTAGTGGATTTGATTTCTGAATATTTCTGCTAAAAATCATATATCCTTGTAACAAGCATATGAGAATCTTTCAACATGGTTCCCTTTTGTAAAGGCTATATGGCGAATTAGCCAGTAGGATTAAAAGAATAGCCTTAGAGAGGATCTCACCTGAATTTCTTTTCACCCATATTCAATGGAACTTCATCTCAGAGTCCCACTAAGTTATTATATACATAACACGACCATTTTAACATAGGATAGGACCTGGATGAGAGCACTGCTGTGAGGAGCTTAGGTAGCTGGGAGGCAAAAATGTAACATAAGCTGGTCAGAACAAGGATAGACAATTTGGTCAAGGAAGTGAGAGGGAAATCTACTCAAATACAAGTACTGCAAAGGTCCCTTTTATTATGCTGGTGCAGTATGATACTAACATAAGTTTATCTCTGTCATTTGCTGGCTGCCTACTGTCAGGCAAGGCATTTACCTCTTTTTGAGTCACAATTTTCTTATCTAAGAAAGAGGTGATATTCACACATAGTGTTGTCTTAAGGATTCTATATGTCTGACATAGGTAATCAGGGTTCCATAAACGTTATCTATTTTCATAGTCTTAGATATCAACACATTTGAATATCTACATTTTATTCCTGAGGAAAATCAATGAAAAAGAAGGGAAATGACTAACTGAATTCACAAAGCTAAAAAATGGTAGAGCGTTACTATTTGGTTTCGTTACCATTTTCTATCTCAGTCACTTCTCTTCGAATCTTGTCTTTTCCATTATTTGGCATTGATGTCACCTCATGCACTCCTCATGACTTTAGTGTCTTTCCTCTCATTCTTTTGCATTCTGTGTCCAGTCATATAGAAAATCCTGTTGGCTTCCCTTTCTTTTTTTTTTTTTTTTTTTTTTTTGAGTTGGAGTCTCACTCTGTCGCCCAGACTGGAGTGCAGTGGCCGCTCCCGGCTACTGCAGCCTCGACCTGCTGGGCTCCGGGGATCCTTCCGCCTCAGCCTTCCAAGTTGCTGGAACTACAGGCGCGCGCTACCACGCCCGGCTAATTTTTTGATTTATTGTAGAGATGAGGTTTCGCTTGCCCAGGCGGATCTCGAACCCGCGGGCTCAGGCAATCCACTCACCTCAGCCTCCCAAAGGCGCGGGATTACAGGCTGAGCCACCGAGCCCGGCTTGGTTTCCCTTTCAAAACATAGCTAAAGTTTTATGAATGTTTACCTCTTCCTATCGCTTTGACCATCTATTCAGAGAGGTCACCTGTATTATTTCAACAGTCTCCTAGCTGGACTTCCTGTTTCTAATTTTGCTTCCCCTATTGTATTTTCACTACAACAGCCAGTTAGAATCTAGGAAAAGTCAGAGATGATGGCTCAACTTTACAAACACTCTTCAAAGTTTTGCCATTACACTTAGATTAAAAGTCATGGTACTTACATAAATCTACAAATCTGTAATCCATCTCCTTGCATTACCTGTGTGATTTCATTTCATACTAATGTTTACCTGGCATTTGAGTTTAGCATCTCTGGCCTCCTTATTCATTTCTTAAATTCATCAGATATACCTTGTCCATGGGAAGTCATGCTGACTGTTTTTTTCTCCCTGGATAAGTCTTCACCAATTTGTTGGCACTGCTTGATTTTACCTCTTAAAGTCTGTGATCAGATGTTATCTTCCAAATGAGGGCTATCTATCTATTCTACTACAAAGTGAAACCACACTGTCCCCCTTGAATTGTTCTTTTTGTTTTCCTAGTGCTTATCACTCTCTAATACAGCTTATTTATTTGTATGTATTCTTCTAAAACTGTACTGTGTCTACTGCTTGCCCATCATTCTCTAAGCGTCTCACCTCCAACTAGAATGCAATATCTGTAATGGCTAAGATCTTAATCAGTCGTCGTTCTTGCTTCTGTGTGTGTGTGTGTGTGTGTGTGTGTGTGTGTGTGTCTTCACATTACTACAAATGATCCTAGAAGAGTGGCTGGTACAGAGGTATAAAAAGATAGATAAATAAATAAATAAGTAAATAAATAGATTGATAAATAAATGGACTAAGTCCCATAACCTCTTATCTTCACATGTGTGTGACAATCTACATCTCTGAGCTTATGCTCTACTTCTCTCCTGCTTCTGTAGACAAATTCTACATGACACAGGCAAATGACAAGCATTCCATTCAAACACAATCTCTATCACTTCCTGCCTACTCAATAACTTTAAAAATAACATATGTAGAATATATAAATATATACATATTTATAACAAGAGGATTCTCTTTATCACTACTTCTTATGTATAACAGCCAATTTATCTCCTTCATATTTTAGCAAAACCTTTCAAAATTACGCTTTGTACTTTTCTACAATTACCTTCCCTATTTGCTCTCCTCCCACTCATTTTTTAAGCCCTTTCAATGGGATATATTATCTATCATTGTATAGATATGAACTTCATCAAGGTCAACAGTGACCATGCTGCCAAAAAACTAGGGGTTAATCCTTGTCCTCAACTTCCTTGTGGCAATTGACACATTTTTTCATTTATATCCCTAGGTGAACTTTTTCATCTTTGTATATTTGATTTTCCAGTTTTCCTTTTACATTTTTGGCTGCTCATTCTTAATCTTTGTTGTGGTGCCTTCTGTTTTCTGAGGTGTCCATACATTTTCAATACTTGTATTTTCTTCACTTTTTTTCATATTTCAACCTCTACTTATGACGGTTAGATATATGGTGGGTCATATATTTTAGTTTCATGGTTTTAAATACTATCTATATGCAGATGATTCTCAAATGCATGCACTGAGAGCTCTCACGCTTTAGAATAATATAGCTTATATTTTCTTTTGAGTATTTTATAGATATCTTAAGTCTAAAACTATCTTTTTTTTTTCAAAGCCATAGGCATCTTCATTTTGACACATGGGCCCTATTTTCCATATGCTAAGGACAACAAACTTTAAAGCCACTTATAACTTTTTCTGTTTACATTATGTCCCCATTTATTTTGTCAGTAATTTTTTGTGTTATTTAATAAAACATATCCAGAGCCTGATTACCTTGCAACTTGTATGCTACTACTTTGACCCAAGTAACTGCAACTTATTGGGTCTTCTGCTTCTGCCTTAACATTTGCCCAAGTGATCTGTTAAAACATAAGATAGAATCATATGACCCCAACTTTTATGCGCAAAACCATTCAGTGACTTCCCACCTCACGCAAAAAAAAAAAAAAAAAAAGCTAATTTCTTACAATGACATATGAGGCTATGAAAGTTCTTTCCAAATTCACCTTTATGTCTCTATGGTCATTTCCTACTATTGTCTTTTCTTCTTCATTTTCCCACTCCAGCAATACTGGCCTCTCTTGAACTTGCCAACTAGGCTCTTGCTTAAAGGTTTTATCTTTGCTTCCTGCTCCCTGTGCCTGAGAATATTGATATGTATAAGAAATATTTCCACAGGTGTCTGCTTTCCTCACCTCAGATTTGTTTTATTTTTTCATTTCATCTTTTTTTCTGTTCACTTATACCTTACATCATATCTCAAACTCCCTTCTGATACTCATTACCTGCCTTCCTGATTTTATTTTTCTTTTTAACAATTGTCATCATCTCAATAGGATTTTCCGAACTTATTTGTTTTTAATTTTCCCTAGCCCTACTATAAGCACTATGAAGAAAAAGATGTATATCTGTTCAATTTCTATTTTATGCCCTAATTTTTATTCAGAAATACTGCCCGACACACAGTTAGTGCTCAAAAAATATATGTAAAATATATGATTGAAATACCTATACATATAAGGGACAATAACTGAGTAAAACAAATACTAACAATTCTTATCTTTGCTTTGGCCCCAAACTCTATATAAAGACTGTTAGCAGAGTAATCTGGAACACACAGCACCTGCCAAAGAAGTAAATGTCATTCTTCATCTTTACCAAGTCAAGCCTGGTCTTCATAATTTTATCGTATTCCTGAAACTTCATTGAAGGCCAAGTCTCATGTCTATTTTTTCATCTGTACAGATCCAGGTCTCAAATCAGGGTCAGCTATAGAGAGGGTGCTCCACACATTTGTGATGAGTGAAAGGACAGAAAATGTAGTGAAGTATTCACCAGCAATCACTATGTTTGAAACTAACCAATTTCCATTGTAATTTTCCCCCTTGGGTCTGTGGATGGAAGGTATGAGGTAAAGACTAGCATGACACATTGTTAACAAAGGTGAATTATGTCCTCTGTCTTATGTGATTACCTCTTTAATAGTTATTAATAGTTGTCCTGTGCATTCTTTCTGAATTCAGCAATATGGAAAATTCAACCGTTCAATAAATGTTTTTCATTAAATGTTTATCTTAGAAAATACTGAAATGTATCAATGACCTAAATATAAGAGATGAATCTATAAAACTTTTAGAAGAAACCTAGAAGGAAGGCTTCATGACCTTGGATGATCTGTCAATGGATTCTTAGCTACAACTCCGCAAGCACAAAATGCAAACAAAAATAATTAATTCCGCTTCATCAACATTATCAAAAATAAAAAGATAACCTATACAATGGACAAAATTTTTGTCAAATAATATGTCAGAATATACAAAGTATTATTGCACCCTAACAACAAAGACAAACCACCCAAATTTAAAAATGGAGAGGGGGCAAGGAATTTGTATAGGTATTTTTCTACAGAAGAAATACAAATATCCAACATGCACATGAAAAGATTCTCAACATCATTAGTTATTAGGGAAATACAAATCAAAACCATAATGAGTTATCACTTCACATCCTCTAAGATGGAGAGAGAGGAAAAAAAGACAGAGTGAGAATTACAAGCATTTCCAAACACGTAGATAAATTAGAACACTCATATATTCCTGATGGAAGTGTGAAATGATTTAGTCACTGTGGAACACAGTTTGCATGTTCCTCAAATAATAAAACATAGAATTTATATATGACCATACAATGCAACTCTTAGATACATGCTCAGTAGAATGAAATAACTTTTACTCAGACAAATACATGTTGTGGATGTTTGTAGCAGCAGTATTCTTCATAAGCAAAAGGTGGAAACCATTGAAATTCCCATCAATAAATGAATGGACAAACAAATTGTGGTATATCCATAAAATGAACTATTATTCATCCATAACAAGTAATGAAGGACTGATACTTGCTGTGATATGGAGGACCCTGCAGAACATGACACTAGGAGAAGCTAGACAAATAGGTTGCATATTGTATAATTCAATTTACACAAGATGTTCAAAATAGATAAGTCCATAGAGATTGGTGATTACTGTGAGCAAAATAAGGGATTTGAGGGATGAGAAGCAACTCCTTAAACAGTATAAGGCTTTCTTTAAAACTCTGAAAATGTTTCTAGAATTGGATAAAAGTAGAGGCTGCACACACAGCATTGCAAATGTACTAAATACTACTGAGTAAGCTACTTTATAAAATGCTTAATTTTAAATTATGTAAATTTTATTTCAATAAAAAAGAACAAAACAAAGAAAAAACACAATTTTAAAAAAGAGTGGAAAAAATAGAAAACAACTCACATGATAGTAGATTTTAAGAAAGTTACATAATATTTATAGTAAACATAAATGCTCTATACATACTAATCCAAAAAAAATACACCATCAAATCTATTTCTAAAGTAAGACACTTATTTGTGACTTCTATTGAGGATGTAGAAAACTAAAAAATTGTTGCTTTCATTCTAACATCAATTCTGCATAATATGAAATTCATAAGTTTTCTTCAATGGAACCAAAAGTCTAAGACAGGCACCACTCGGTAGAGCATAAGTATAAGCACTAGCTCACCTGGATAAGGACTATCAGAGACCAGTAGGAAGAATTCAGGTAGGATGTGTAACAAATTGGTGAAGACCTACTATGAGCTAACTAGAGACAATAGAGCCTTTGGGGCCTGAAGACACAAGAGAGATTCAAAGCCTAGACAGCCTCTTCTTCACAGACTTCACTAGGTATTTTTTTTTTTTTTTTTTTTTTTTTTTACCACAATAAGGATTGGCAAGAGTCCTGAGAAATCACCCCTGACAGTGCAGGTCTATGAAAAGAATAGTAGCCACTGTGGGAAAGTCATTAACCCAAGAGTGGCTCCTTCTTTCCTATTACTCTCCTGGAACAAAAGCCTAAAGACCTGGAAAAAGTGCTGAAAACACTGTCACCACTCTGAATCCCAGTCACTTTGGGTTCCAGTAAAAACTCACTTCAGTTGAAGAAAAAAATGTTTTCTGTTCTTAGAGAAAGAGCAAGAGATTATGCCAAGCCTAACCCTTGAGGTGAAGATAGAGTAGGATTACTTAGAAGGCCTCCTTCCAGGGATTTTGGCATTATGTATCTGGTTCAAACTGGGGCTTAACCAGAATAAAAGAACATGTTGTGTTCTCTTAGACAACAGGATAATTAACATAAAATAACTGGTAACAGTCACCTACTGTTGGAAGACAGGCAAAAGAATCAAGATAACCTCTGAGACATCAGGCAAAGAGAAAACATAAAGTTAAGGATCAAGCAGTTATTGATAAAAACCCTTTGGCAGAGCATTCATCACCCTATCATAGAGAATACTAAAAGAACTAGAAGCTTCTGGAGTACTGAAAGTAACAATAGCAGCAACAACAACAACAACAAAACCAAAAAACAAATCTAGCTTAACTCCTGCTGTACTGGTATCACCTCCACACTAATGGTCCGTCAAAAGAAACAAAGAGTTCATTTTTAGGCATAAAACAGACTCATTTCAATCTTTATTATCCTACACAATAGATTTGGATTTTAATAAAAATAAAAATTCTAACATAGTGAAAACAAATAAACACAAGGTTGCACAGATACACAACACATATTAAAAGCTCTCCACAGAACAAACTGACATAGATGTTGACTTATCAAACATTGAATGTAAAATAGCTATAATTAGTATGTTAAAGGTTGGAGAATTCAAAATTAAATTGGCAACTTCAGCAAAGAACTAGAAACTGTAAGAAATAATCTAATGAAAATTCTAGATATATAAAACATAGTAACAGAGATAACAGTGCTTTTGAAGGATTTCCTCAATCTATTTAGTTAGCCACAGAAAATATCAGTGAAGTTGCAAATGAATGAAGAGAGCTAACTTAAACATAAGACATACAAATGGGGTTGTGTGATTCTGAACAAGCAAATATAAAAACATAATCCCAAGACAAGGCAACAACCTCAAGCCTTAGTCTGTTAAAGCTATAATTGGAATTTCAAAAGAAGAAAAGAGAGAAAAGGCAGAAAAATAAATGAGAAACAATGATTGGAAAATATACCATATAACACTAAGAATCTCATATTCATACTGCTGCAGACAAATGACAAAAAGAAAATGTTTAAGTCAATCAGAGAATCAAAAGACACATATTTGAAATAACAAATAAAAGAATAACAACAGATTTTTCTCAGATACGACACAAGCCATAGAAAGTGGAATAAAATATTTATAGTGCGTGTGAGAGAGAAATAAAGTGTGTGTGATGGGAGGAGGAGGTACACACAGCATACTGTCAAATTAGAATTTTATTCCTAGTAAAATATATTTCAATAATTTAAAAGGGTAATGATGTTTCCTGACAAGATGAAATAACAGTAAGCAAATGTTCTCACCTAAAATGTTGGAACAAAAAGTCAGATAAAGTATATGAAAGAATAGTTGTCAAGACACTAAATATCAGGCAATAAAGGACAGTGACCATAGAAATAAAAAATTTAAAAGGTGAACCCTATTATTGACAACGTACTATATTTAGATAGTATCACACCCTTAAAACATAGAGGAGGAATTTCGGCCAGAGCACAACAGACTCCCAGAGCCGAGATGGAACTGAAATACACAGAAGACAAATGTAGTTAGACTTCACAGGACAGAATAAGAGAGATAAAAGCAGCACAAAGAAAAACCTTCTACAGACCTGCAGAGGACCCCTTTGAGTATTTGGCAGACCACTGATTAGTGTTTGGGTCTCAGTGACTATGTGAGACTGGAGAAAGTATCATGTAAATTAATTAGAAGGAAAAAAGCTTGGGACTTACACACAAGCAGAATAGTGTTGTTGTTGTTGTTGATTTTGACAAACCAGACCAGAAATCCTTATAACACATGGGGCAATGGAAGGAATACTAGAATCCTTGCCTCAGTAGTGAGATATAATCAGTCCTAGACTGAACACACCTCTGATACCGTTTTACACACCTTAAAAGCAAGACCAAAAAAGATGAAACTGTTTACAAGTATATTAACGACATGCCAGAAAATGCTCAATAATACTTTTATAAATGCAAAATTATCCATCTCCCAATGATATAAAAGCCATGATGTCTGATGATAAATCATATTGTTGAGGTGAGTGGATTGCCTGAGCCCATGGGTTCGAGACCCGCCTGGGCAACTTGGAGAGACCTCATCTCTACAATAAATCAAAAAATTAGCTGGGCATGGTAGCGCGTGCCTGTAGTTCCAGCTACTTGGAAGGCTGAGGCAGAAGGGTTGCCGGAGCCCACAGGTCAAGGCTGCGGTGGCCAGGAACGTGCCACTGCCCTCCAGAGTCTGGGTGACAGAGTGAGACTCCAACTCAAAACAAACAAATAAATAAATAAATCATATTGTTATATAACCATACAATGGAGTATAGGTCAGCAATTAAAAAGAATAATATATTGATACAAGCAACAAAATCTCAAAATAAATATGCTGTGCAAAAGAGGTTAAACAACCCCTTCCCATTACTCACTGTATTATTCTGTTTATATAAATTTCTAGAATATAAAAATTAATTCTTAGCAAAAGAAAGTTGATCAGTGGTTGCATGAGGATAGGAGAGGAAGCTATAACAAAGGGTCAAATTGAGAATGAAGGAAGTATATTTGGTATTTTGATTGTGCTGATACTTTCAAGAGTATATACATAGGTCATTAAAACATACAATTTACATAAGTGAATTGTGCTATATGTAAATTATACCATAATAAATCTGTTAAAAATGTACCTGTTGAGAAGTGTCTATTCATATTTTTTGCCCACTTTGTAATGGGGTTGTTTGTTTTTTTCTTTTCAGCATGTTTGAGTTCCTTGTAGATCCTTGATGTTAGGCCTTTGTCAGACATGGAGCTGACAAATACTTTTTCCCAGTCTGTGGGCCGTCTCCCTGCTCTCTTGATGGTTTCTTTGGTTTTGCAGAAGCTGTCAGTTTAATGAGGTCCCACTTGTCTATCTTATCTCTTATGGCCTGTGCATTTCAGGTTTTGCTCAGGAATTAGATGCCAGTTCCAACTTCAATAAGGGTGTGTTCTGCATTTTCTAAAGTTCTTATGGTTTGAGGTTTTACATTTAGGTACCTGATTCATTTAGAGTTAATTTTCCTGTATGGGGATAGATAGGGGTCCTGTTTGAATCTTCTGCATGTGGTCAGCCAGTTTTCCCAGCACCATTTACTGAATAGGTTCTCCTCTCCCCAGTGGTGGGTGGTGGAGACCTTGTTGAAGATGAGTTGGCTGAGAAATTAAGGTTCTGCTTCTGGAATCTCAATTCTATTCCATTGGTCTATATGCCTGTTCTTGGACCAATACCAGGCTGTTTTGATTATTGTAGCTTTATAGTAAAGTTTAAAGTCTGGTAATATGAGCAGCCAACAGATACATGACAAAATGCTCAGCCTCACTGGTCATCAAGGAGATTCAAATTAAACTACACTGAGATACCACCTAACTCCAGTCAGAATAGCCATCATCAATAACTCAAAAAATAAGAGATGCTAGAGAGGATGTGGTGAAAAGAGAACACTTCTACACTGTTGGTGGGAGTGTAAACTAGTACAGCCTTTGTGGAAATCAGTGTGGTGATTCCTAAAAGTTCTAAAAATTGACCTTCCATATGACCCCACAATCCCCCTACTGGGACTATACCTTGAAGAACTCAAATCACTCTATAAAAAAGATACCTGCACACGTATGTTTATCGCAGCATTGTTCACAATAGCAAGATCATGGAACTAACCATGCTGTCCATCAAAAGAGGACTGGATTTTTAAAATGTGGTACATATACACCATGGAATATTACGCAGTCATAAAAAAAGAACAAAATCATGAATTTTGCAGCAACCTGGATGGAATTAGTGTTTATAATACTGAGTGATCTTTCACAGAAACAAAGATCTGAGTATCACATGTTCT